>CAXIVC010000052.1:22500-25000 GCA_964035585.1 Polytrichum formosum | reverse complement strand
TTCCCGAAGCCGCGGGGGCGGATCGGGACGGAGGGACTGCCACTCCCTCGGGAAAATATTTCCTTCCAGCGGTCTAGCCGGTGTTACCCGGCCCAGGGGTGAATCCGGGGCTAAATCCGAATATCGTCGAAGGAAGGCTTTTTTTCCCCGAGGCAGCTTTGCCCCCCCCATTTGACAATGGGATTCCCGATTTTGACTTGGACGCGAGCGTCTCCCTTGTTGAATCGGGATTCGTGCAATGCTCGCGTCTCCCTCATCGAAGAGGGATTTGTGACATCTCTCTGCCGAGAGTAGGGGCCAGGTAGACGTTTTCCCTTTTCCCGTTTTTTCCCGAAGCCGCTGGGGTTGGGGCCCCCTCGCGTCGGCCCGACAAAGGGGCGGGAGCGCCTCGGTTTATCTCTGGGGCTAGCCCTACTCAGAAGGCCTACATTCCGTCGTCCGCCATCCTTTGCATTCGACGGTTTTCGTTTGCCGGACTAGCCCCACGCAACCCCGATACGCTTTCCGATTCCCTCGCAATCTCGACCCGAATGTTCTCCTCGCACCGGAATCACGAGGGTGCCGCGGCCGGGCCACGAAGGCCCATCAGGCAGCCCCTCCCCTCCCGGCGCTAAGATCGATCCTGGTTCTGCAGCGGGCAGGGTCGGTCGGCAGAGCCGCCTCCCCTTGTAGAAGCCTCTGGGACTCCGTGCAGGGCCCCTCCCCCATCGTCAAACATCCTTTTGTCTCTCTGCTCACAGTTGGGGCCAGGTAGACGTTTTCCCTTTTCCCGATTCCCTCGCAATTTCGACCAGAATGTTCTCCTCGCACCGGAATCACGAGGGTGCCGCGGCCGGGCCACGAAGGCCCATCAGGCAGCCCCTCCCCTCCCGGCGCTAAGATCGATCCTGGTCCCCGAAAGCCACACGAGGCCAATCGCACCAGGTCGTGCCATCTCGGGGGCTGGGTTTCTACTTCAAAGGCCTACATTCCGTCGTCCGCCATCCTTTGCATTCGACGGTTTTCGTTTGCCGAAACCCTTGCCCCACTCGACTTTCCCACCCGATGCGCCCCCTACGCTTCGATCCAAATCTTCACCCTTCACTCGCGGAAAATAAGGCTAACCACGGCCGGGCCACGAAGGCCCATCAGGCAGCTCACCCCTCTCCCACAAGCTTCAGGATCAATTCGTTTCTCGCGCTGGCTTGTGGCGAGTCGCACGACCCCTGCCGCTCCAACCGACTCCCCACGTATAAGCCTCTGGGACTCCGCGCAGGGCCCCTCCCCCACCGTCAAGTCAGCTTTTGTCTCTCTGCTCAAGTTTGGGGCCAGGTAGACGTTTTCCCCTTAGCCGCTGGGGCCTCCCCGCGCTGCTCCGCCACTCCTCCCCGCGCTGCTCCGTCACTCCTCCCCCTCCCTCCTCCCGTATAAAAAATGAATAAAGTAAAATCTATATATAGTTTTTATTTAGTTAAATTAATATAAAATTGATATAAATAACCCCTCTGCCACCTGTCCCGCCCCCACCTGTCCCGACCGCGCCCCCGCCAGTCCCAGTCGCTACGGCGCCCCCGCCAGTCCCGACTAGCGCCCCGCTAGTCCCGGTCGCGACGGCGCCCCCGCCAGTCCCGATTAGCGCCCGCTAGTCCCGGTCGCGACGGCGCCCCCGCCAGTCCCGATTAGCGCCCGCTAGTCCCAGTCGCCACGGCGCCCCCGCCAGTCCCGACTAGCGCCCGCTAGTCCCAGTCCCAGTCACTTCTGCTACAATTCTGCTAGTGCCCGCCGCGGTTCCCTCACTCCACCTGCTAGTCCCGACTAAAAATAGGTCTCCAATACAAATAGAACCCAACACTGATACAAATATTAATCCCCAACCTTGGTATTAGGGTGGGTTCAGTTTTCGTCTATTTATGCCCGGTTTAAAATAGGCATATATTTTCATCTATTTACGAGCCGACTAAAAATGGGGGTTGGATACAAATGGAATTCAACACACTTGGGTATGAATCCCAAACCTTGGTATTGGGTGGGTTCGGTTGTCATTCATTAAGGAGCAAACACACATGGGTGTGGGATACAAAATGGAATTCAACACACTAAGGTATTGGGTATTGGGTATTGGGTGGGTTCGGTTCTCATTCATTTAGGAGCAAACACATGGGTCTCGGATACAAAATGGAATTCAACACACTAAGGTATTGGGTATTCATCTATTTACGAGCCGACTAAAAATGGGGGTTGGATGCAAATGGAATTCAACACACTTGGGTATGAATCCCAAACCTTGGTATTGGGTGGGTTCGGTTGTCATTCATTAAGGAGCAAACACACATGGGTGTGGGATACAAATGGAAATTCGACACACTTGGGTGTTAATCCCAAACCTTGGTACTAGGGTGGATTCGCTTCTGATGTATTTGGGAGCAAACACATGGGTGTGGGATACAAAATGGAATTCAACACACTAAGGGGTTTAATCCGGAACCTTGGTAATTGGTGGATTCGATTTTCATATATGTAC
>CAXIVC010000052.1:10000-12500 GCA_964035585.1 Polytrichum formosum | reverse complement strand
CTGGTCCCCGAAAGCCACACGAGGCCAATCGCACCAGGTCGTGCCATCTCGGGGGCTGGGTTTCTACTTCAAAGGCCTACATTCCGTCGTCCGCCATCCTTTGCATTCGACGGTTTTCGTTTGCCGAAACCCTTGCCCCACTCGACTTTCCCACCCGATGCGCCCCCTACGCTTCGATCCAAATCTTCACCCTTCACTCGCGGAAAATAAGGCTAACCACGGCCGGGCCACGAAGGCCCATCAGGCAGCTCACCCCTCTCCCACAAGCTTCAGGATCAATTCGTTTCTCGCGCTGGCTTGTGGCGAGTCGCACGACCCCTGCCGCTCCAACCGACTCCCCACGTATAAGCCTCTGGGACTCCGCGCAGGGCCCCTCCCCCACCGTCAAGTCAGCTTTTGTCTCTCTGCTCAAGTTTGGGGCCAGGTAGACGTTTTCCCCTTAGCCGCTGGGGCCTCCCCGCGCTGCTCCGCCACTCCTCCCCGCGCTGCTCCGTCACTCCTCCCCCTCCCTCCTCCCGTATAAAAAATGAATAAAGTAAAATCTATATATAGTTTTTATTTAGTTAAATTAATATAAAATTGATATAAATAACCCCTCTGCCACCTGTCCCGCCCCCACCTGTCCCGACCGCGCCCCCGCCAGTCCCAGTCGCTACGGCGCCCCCGCCAGTCCCGACTAGCGCCCCGCTAGTCCCGGTCGCGACGGCGCCCCCGCCAGTCCCGATTAGCGCCCGCTAGTCCCGGTCGCGACGGCGCCCCCGCCAGTCCCGATTAGCGCCCGCTAGTCCCAGTCGCCACGGCGCCCCCGCCAGTCCCGACTAGCGCCCGCTAGTCCCAGTCCCAGTCACTTCTGCTACAATTCTGCTAGTGCCCGCCGCGGTTCCCTCACTCCACCTGCTAGTCCCGACTAAAAATAGGTCTCCAATACAAATAGAACCCAACACTGATACAAATATTAATCCCCAACCTTGGTATTAGGGTGGGTTCAGTTTTCGTCTATTTATGCCCGGTTTAAAATAGGCATATATTTTCATCTATTTACGAGCCGACTAAAAATGGGGGTTGGATACAAATGGAATTCAACACACTTGGGTATGAATCCCAAACCTTGGTATTGGGTGGGTTCGGTTGTCATTCATTAAGGAGCAAACACACATGGGTGTGGGATACAAAATGGAATTCAACACACTAAGGTATTGGGTATTGGGTATTGGGTGGGTTCGGTTCTCATTCATTTAGGAGCAAACACATGGGTCTCGGATACAAAATGGAATTCAACACACTAAGGTATTGGGTATTCATCTATTTACGAGCCGACTAAAAATGGGGGTTGGATGCAAATGGAATTCAACACACTTGGGTATGAATCCCAAACCTTGGTATTGGGTGGGTTCGGTTGTCATTCATTAAGGAGCAAACACACATGGGTGTGGGATACAAATGGAAATTCGACACACTTGGGTGTTAATCCCAAACCTTGGTACTAGGGTGGATTCGCTTCTGATGTATTTGGGAGCAAACACATGGGTGTGGGATACAAAATGGAATTCAACACACTAAGGGGTTTAATCCGGAACCTTGGTAATTGGTGGATTCGATTTTCATATATGTACGACCCGATTAAAAATAGGTATCAAACTTTGTCTATTTGCGGTTTTCATCCACGCATGACCGGATTTAGAAAATGGTGTGGATCTAGATATATTTAGGGCCAGATTAATAATAGGCGTCGGATACAAATGGAACCCGACACACCTAGGTTTTGATCCGGTCGATTAATTGGGTGGATTGGGTCACATCTATTTATGGCCGGATTAAAAAAGAGGTCTGGATTTAGATTTATTTAGGGCCCAACTGAAAATAGGCATACTAAACACGAATGCATTTAGACACACCTAGGTATAAATGCGGTCGATTGGTCGGGTGGATTCGATTATGATCTATTTACGACATGACTAAAAATAGGTACAGATTATGATCTATTTCGTGGATGGATGAATTCGGAAGGTGAGGGTTAAACCTGGGCGTTAGTTAATTGGATGCGAAGGAGTGAAATGGGTGGAGCAAAATAAAATGGGTATGGAATAGGATATATTTAGGACCCTAAACCTCAAAAACAAAAAAGGTATATGATTAGGATCTGTTCATGGACGAATTCGGAAGGTACGAATTAGTTAATTCGATCCGAAACACAGTCAGGTATTACGAATCCGAGAGGTCGGTATTGGGTGGATTCGGGTTTCATTCGTTTCGGAGCAGAAACGCACTTGCCTCGGATTCGAATGGAACCGAACACACTCGCGTGCCGATCAGAAACCCTGGTAATTGATGGTATTTACGGCCGGATAAAAAAAAAGGTCTGCATCTTCACCTATTTACGATTTTGATGTGTTTAGGACCCGATTAAAAAAAGGTATCGAAGTTGATCTATTTAGGGGGTTCGGGCATTTACGACCGGATTGGAAAAAGGTCTGGATCTTGATCGATTTACGATGTTCAT
>CAXIVC010000051.1:32500-35097 GCA_964035585.1 Polytrichum formosum | reverse complement strand
CATTTGTATCCGACGCCTATTATTAATCTGGCCCTAAATATATCTAGATCCACACCATTTTCTAAATCCGGTCATGCGTGGATGAAAACCGCAAATAGACAAAGTTTGATACCTATTTTTAATCGGGTCGTACATATATGAAAATCGAATCCACCAATTACCAAGGTTCCGGATTAAACCCCTTAGTGTGTTGAATTCCATTTTGTATCCCACACCCATGTGTTTGCTCCCAAATACATCAGAAGCGAATCCACCCTAGTACCAAGGTTTGGGATTAACACCCAAGTGTGTCGAATTTCCATTTGTATCCCACACCCATGTGTGTTTGCTCCTTAATGAATGACAACCGAACCCACCCAATACCAAGGTTTGGGATTCATACCCAAGTGTGTTGAATTCCATTTGCATCCAACCCCCATTTTTAGTCGGCTCGTAAATAGATGAATACCCAATACCTTAGTGTGTTGAATTCCATTTTGTATCCGAGACCCATGTGTTTGCTCCTAAATGAATGAGAACCGAACCCACCCAATACCCAATACCCAATACCTTAGTGTGTTGAATTCCATTTTGTATCCCACACCCATGTGTGTTTGCTCCTTAATGAATGACAACCGAACCCACCCAATACCAAGGTTTGGGATTCATACCCAAGTGTGTTGAATTCCATTTGTATCCAACCCCCATTTTTAGTCGGCTCGTAAATAGATGAAAATATATGCCTATTTTAAACCGGGCATAAATAGACGAAAACTGAACCCACCCTAATACCAAGGTTGGGGATTAATATTTGTATCAGTGTTGGGTTCTATTTGTATTGGAGACCTATTTTTAGTCGGGACTAGCAGGTGGAGTGAGGGAACCGCGGCGGGCACTAGCAGAATTGTAGCAGAAGTGACTGGGACTGGGACTAGCGGGCGCTAGTCGGGACTGGCGGGGGCGCCGTGGCGACTGGGACTAGCGGGCGCTAATCGGGACTGGCGGGGGCGCCGTCGCGACCGGGACTAGCGGGCGCTAATCGGGACTGGCGGGGGCGCCGTCGCGACCGGGACTAGCGGGGCGCTAGTCGGGACTGGCGGGGGCGCCGTAGCGACTGGGACTGGCGGGGGCGCGGTCGGGACAGGTGGGGGCGGGACAGGTGGCAGAGGGGTTATTTATATCAATTTTATATTAATTTAACTAAATAAAAACTATATATAGATTTTACTTTATTCATTTTTTATACGGGAGGAGGGAGGGGGAGGAGTGACGGAGCAGCGCGGGGAGGAGTGGCGGAGCAGCGCGGGGAGGCCCCAGCGGCTAAGGGGAAAACGTCTACCTGGCCCCAAACTTGAGCAGAGAGACAAAAGCTGACTTGACGGTGGGGGAGGGGCCCTGCGCGGAGTCCCAGAGGCTTATACGTGGGGAGTCGGTTGGAGCGGCAGGGGTCGTGCGACTCGCCACAAGCCAGCGCGAGAAACGAATTGATCCTGAAGCTTGTGGGAGAGGGGTGAGCTGCCTGATGGGCCTTCGTGGCCCGGCCGTGGTTAGCCTTATTTTCCGCGAGTGAAGGGTGAAGATTTGGATCGAAGCGTAGGGGGCGCATCGGGTGGGAAAGTCGAGTGGGGCAAGGGTTTCGGCAAACGAAAACCGTCGAATGCAAAGGATGGCGGACGACGGAATGTAGGCCTTTGAAGTAGAAACCCAGCCCCCGAGATGGCACGACCTGGTGCGATTGGCCTCGTGTGGCTTTCGGGGACCAGGATCGATCTTAGCGCCGGGAGGGGAGGGGCTGCCTGATGGGCCTTCGTGGCCCGGCCGCGGCACCCTCGTGATTCCGGTGCGAGGAGAACATTCTGGTCGAAATTGCGAGGGAATCGGGAAAAGGGAAAACGTCTACCTGGCCCCAACTGTGAGCAGAGAGACAAAAGGATGTTTGACGATGGGGGAGGGGCCCTGCACGGAGTCCCAGAGGCTTCTACAAGGGGAGGCGGCTCTGCCGACCGACCCTGCCCGCTGCAGAACCAGGATCGATCTTAGCGCCGGGAGGGGAGGGGCTGCCTGATGGGCCTTCGTGGCCCGGCCGCGGCACCCTCGTGATTCCGGTGCGAGGAGAACATTCGGGTCGAGATTGCGAGGGAATCGGAAAGCGTATCGGGGTTGCGTGGGGCTAGTCCGGCAAACGAAAACCGTCGAATGCAAAGGATGGCGGACGACGGAATGTAGGCCTTCTGAGTAGGGCTAGCCCCAGAGATAAACCGAGGCGCTCCCGCCCCTTTGTCGGGCCGACGCGAGGGGGCCCCAACCCCAGCGGCTTCGGGAAAAAACGGGAAAAGGGAAAACGTCTACCTGGCCCCTACTCTCGGCAGAGAGATGTCACAAATCCCTCTTCGATGAGGGAGACGCGAGCATTGCACGAATCCCGATTCAACAAGGGAGACGCTCGCGTCCAAGTCAAAATCGGGAATCCCATTGTCAAATGGGGGGGGCAAAGCTGCCTCGGGGAAAAAAAGCCTTCCTTCGACGATATTCGGATTTAGCCCCGGATTCACCCCTGGGCCGGGTAACACCGGCTAGACCGCTGGAAGGAAATATTTTCCCGAGGGAGTGGCAGTCCC
>CAXIVC010000051.1:10000-12500 GCA_964035585.1 Polytrichum formosum | reverse complement strand
GTGAAGATGCAGACCTTTTTTTTTATCCGGCCGTAAATACCATCAATTACCAGGGTTTCTGATCGGCACGCGAGTGTGTTCGGTTCCATTCGAATCCGAGGCAAGTGCGTTTCTGCTCCGAAACGAATGAAACCCGAATCCACCCAATACCGACCTCTCGGATTCGTAATACCTGACTGTGTTTCGGATCGAATTAACTAATTCGTACCTTCCGAATTCGTCCATGAACAGATCCTAATCATATACCTTTTTTGTTTTTGAGGTTTAGGGTCCTAAATATATCCTATTCCATACCCATTTTATTTTGCTCCACCCATTTCACTCCTTCGCATCCAATTAACTAACGCCCAGGTTTAACCCTCACCTTCCGAATTCATCCATCCACGAAATAGATCATAATCTGTACCTATTTTTAGTCATGTCGTAAATAGATCATAATCGAATCCACCCGACCAATCGACCGCATTTATACCTAGGTGTGTCTAAATGCATTCGTGTTTAGTATGCCTATTTTCAGTTGGGCCCTAAATAAATCTAAATCCAGACCTCTTTTTTAATCCGGCCATAAATAGATGTGACCCAATCCACCCAATTAATCGACCGGATCAAAACCTAGGTGTGTCGGGTTCCATTTGTATCCGACGCCTATTATTAATCTGGCCCTAAATATATCTAGATCCACACCATTTTCTAAATCCGGTCATGCGTGGATGAAAACCGCAAATAGACAAAGTTTGATACCTATTTTTAATCGGGTCGTACATATATGAAAATCGAATCCACCAATTACCAAGGTTCCGGATTAAACCCCTTAGTGTGTTGAATTCCATTTTGTATCCCACACCCATGTGTTTGCTCCCAAATACATCAGAAGCGAATCCACCCTAGTACCAAGGTTTGGGATTAACACCCAAGTGTGTCGAATTTCCATTTGTATCCCACACCCATGTGTGTTTGCTCCTTAATGAATGACAACCGAACCCACCCAATACCAAGGTTTGGGATTCATACCCAAGTGTGTTGAATTCCATTTGCATCCAACCCCCATTTTTAGTCGGCTCGTAAATAGATGAATACCCAATACCTTAGTGTGTTGAATTCCATTTTGTATCCGAGACCCATGTGTTTGCTCCTAAATGAATGAGAACCGAACCCACCCAATACCCAATACCCAATACCTTAGTGTGTTGAATTCCATTTTGTATCCCACACCCATGTGTGTTTGCTCCTTAATGAATGACAACCGAACCCACCCAATACCAAGGTTTGGGATTCATACCCAAGTGTGTTGAATTCCATTTGTATCCAACCCCCATTTTTAGTCGGCTCGTAAATAGATGAAAATATATGCCTATTTTAAACCGGGCATAAATAGACGAAAACTGAACCCACCCTAATACCAAGGTTGGGGATTAATATTTGTATCAGTGTTGGGTTCTATTTGTATTGGAGACCTATTTTTAGTCGGGACTAGCAGGTGGAGTGAGGGAACCGCGGCGGGCACTAGCAGAATTGTAGCAGAAGTGACTGGGACTGGGACTAGCGGGCGCTAGTCGGGACTGGCGGGGGCGCCGTGGCGACTGGGACTAGCGGGCGCTAATCGGGACTGGCGGGGGCGCCGTCGCGACCGGGACTAGCGGGCGCTAATCGGGACTGGCGGGGGCGCCGTCGCGACCGGGACTAGCGGGGCGCTAGTCGGGACTGGCGGGGGCGCCGTAGCGACTGGGACTGGCGGGGGCGCGGTCGGGACAGGTGGGGGCGGGACAGGTGGCAGAGGGGTTATTTATATCAATTTTATATTAATTTAACTAAATAAAAACTATATATAGATTTTACTTTATTCATTTTTTATACGGGAGGAGGGAGGGGGAGGAGTGACGGAGCAGCGCGGGGAGGAGTGGCGGAGCAGCGCGGGGAGGCCCCAGCGGCTAAGGGGAAAACGTCTACCTGGCCCCAAACTTGAGCAGAGAGACAAAAGCTGACTTGACGGTGGGGGAGGGGCCCTGCGCGGAGTCCCAGAGGCTTATACGTGGGGAGTCGGTTGGAGCGGCAGGGGTCGTGCGACTCGCCACAAGCCAGCGCGAGAAACGAATTGATCCTGAAGCTTGTGGGAGAGGGGTGAGCTGCCTGATGGGCCTTCGTGGCCCGGCCGTGGTTAGCCTTATTTTCCGCGAGTGAAGGGTGAAGATTTGGATCGAAGCGTAGGGGGCGCATCGGGTGGGAAAGTCGAGTGGGGCAAGGGTTTCGGCAAACGAAAACCGTCGAATGCAAAGGATGGCGGACGACGGAATGTAGGCCTTTGAAGTAGAAACCCAGCCCCCGAGATGGCACGACCTGGTGCGATTGGCCTCGTGTGGCTTTCGGGGACCAGGATCGATCTTAGCGCCGGGAGGGGAGGGGCTGCCTGATGGGCCTTCGTGGCCCGGCCGCGGCACCCTCGTGATTCCGGTGCGAGGAGAACATTCTGGTCGAAATTGCGAGGGAATCGGGAAAAGGGAAA
>CAXIVC010000050.1:15000-17500 GCA_964035585.1 Polytrichum formosum | reverse complement strand
AGTCGGGGCCAGGTAGACGTTTTCCCGAAGCCGCGGGGGCGGATCGGGACGGAGGGACTGCCACTCCCTCGGGAAAATATTTCCTTCCAGCGGTCTAGCCGGTGTTACCCGGCCCAGGGGTGAATCCGGGGCTAAATCCGAATATCGTCGAAGGAAGGCTTTTTTTCCCCGAGGCAGCTTTGCCCCCCCCATTTGACAATGGGATTCCCGATTTTGACTTGGACGCGAGCGTCTCCCTTGTTGAATCGGGATTCGTGCAATGCTCGCGTCTCCCTCATCGAAGAGGGATTTGTGACATCTCTCTGCCGAGAGTAGGGGCCAGGTAGACGTTTTCCCTTTTCCCGTTTTTTCCCGAAGCCGCTGGGGTTGGGGCCCCCTCGCGTCGGCCCGACAAAGGGGCGGGAGCGCCTCGGTTTATCTCTGGGGCTAGCCCTACTCAGAAGGCCTACATTCCGTCGTCCGCCATCCTTTGCATTCGACGGTTTTCGTTTGCCGGACTAGCCCCACGCAACCCCGATACGCTTTCCGATTCCCTCGCAATCTCGACCCGAATGTTCTCCTCGCACCGGAATCACGAGGGTGCCGCGGCCGGGCCACGAAGGCCCATCAGGCAGCCCCTCCCCTCCCGGCGCTAAGATCGATCCTGGTTCTGCAGCGGGCAGGGTCGGTCGGCAGAGCCGCCTCCCCTTGTAGAAGCCTCTGGGACTCCGTGCAGGGCCCCTCCCCCATCGTCAAACATCCTTTTGTCTCTCTGCTCACAGTTGGGGCCAGGTAGACGTTTTCCCTTTTCCCGATTCCCTCGCAATTTCGACCAGAATGTTCTCCTCGCACCGGAATCACGAGGGGCCGCGGCCGGGCCACGAAGGCCCATCAGGCAGCCCCTCCCCTCCCGGCGCTAAGATCGATCCTGGTCCCCGAAAGCCACACGAGGCCAATCGCACCAGGTCGTGCCATCTCGGGGGCTGGGTTTCTACTTCAAAGGCCTACATTCCGTCGTCCGCCATCCTTTGCATTCGACGGTTTTCGTTTGCCGAAACCCTTGCCCCACTCGACTTTCCCACCCGATGCGCCCCCTACGCTTCGATCCAAATCTTCACCCTTCACTCGCGGAAAATAAGGCTAACCACGGCCGGGCCACGAAGGCCCATCAGGCAGCTCACCCCTCTCCCACAAGCTTCAGGATCAATTCGTTTCTCGCGCTGGCTTGTGGCGAGTCGCACGACCCCTGCCGCTCCAACCGACTCCCCACGTATAAGCCTCTGGGACTCCGCGCAGGGCCCCTCCCCCACCGTCAAGTCAGCTTTTGTCTCTCTGCTCAAGTTTGGGGCCAGGTAGACGTTTTCCCCTTAGCCGCTGGGGCCTCCCCGCGCTGCTCCGCCACTCCTCCCCGCGCTGCTCCGTCACTCCTCCCCCTCCCTCCTCCCGTATAAAAAATGAATAAAGTAAAATCTATATATAGTTTTTATTTAGTTAAATTAATATAAAATTGATATAAATAACCCCTCTGCCACCTGTCCCGCCCCCACCTGTCCCGACCGCGCCCCCGCCAGTCCCAGTCGCTACGGCGCCCCCGCCAGTCCCGACTAGCGCCCCGCTAGTCCCGGTCGCGACGGCGCCCCCGCCAGTCCCGATTAGCGCCCGCTAGTCCCGGTCGCGACGGCGCCCCCGCCAGTCCCGATTAGCGCCCGCTAGTCCCAGTCGCCACGGCGCCCCCGCCAGTCCCGACTAGCGCCCGCTAGTCCCAGTCCCAGTCACTTCTGCTACAATTCTGCTAGTGCCCGCCGCGGTTCCCTCACTCCACCTGCTAGTCCCGACTAAAAATAGGTCTCCAATACAAATAGAACCCAACACTGATACAAATATTAATCCCCAACCTTGGTATTAGGGTGGGTTCAGTTTTCGTCTATTTATGCCCGGTTTTAAAATAGGCATATATTTTCATCTATTTACGAGCCGACTAAAAATGGGGGTTGGATACAAATGGAATTCAACACACTTGGGTATGAATCCCAAACCTTGGTATTGGGTGGGTTCGGTTGTCATTCATTAAGGAGCAAACACACATGGGTGTGGGATACAAAATGGAATTCAACACACTAAGGTATTGGGTATTGGGTATTGGGTGGGTTCGGTTCTCATTCATTTAGGAGCAAACACATGGGTCTCGGATACAAAATGGAATTCAACACACTAAGGTATTGGGTATTCATCTATTTACGAGCCGACTAAAAATGGGGGTTGGATGCAAATGGAATTCAACACACTTGGGTATGAATCCCAAACCTTGGTATTGGGTGGGTTCGGTTGTCATTCATTAAGGAGCAAACACACATGGGTGTGGGATACAAATGGAAATTCGACACACTTGGGTGTTAATCCCAAACCTTGGTACTAGGGTGGATTCGCTTCTGATGTATTTGGGAGCAAACACATGGGTGTGGGATACAAAATGGAATTCAACACACTAAGGGGTTTAATCCGGAACCTTGGTAATTGGTGG
>CAXIVC010000050.1:2500-5000 GCA_964035585.1 Polytrichum formosum | reverse complement strand
CTCCCGGCGCTAAGATCGATCCTGGTCCCCGAAAGCCACACGAGGCCAATCGCACCAGGTCGTGCCATCTCGGGGGCTGGGTTTCTACTTCAAAGGCCTACATTCCGTCGTCCGCCATCCTTTGCATTCGACGGTTTTCGTTTGCCGAAACCCTTGCCCCACTCGACTTTCCCACCCGATGCGCCCCCTACGCTTCGATCCAAATCTTCACCCTTCACTCGCGGAAAATAAGGCTAACCACGGCCGGGCCACGAAGGCCCATCAGGCAGCTCACCCCTCTCCCACAAGCTTCAGGATCAATTCGTTTCTCGCGCTGGCTTGTGGCGAGTCGCACGACCCCTGCCGCTCCAACCGACTCCCCACGTATAAGCCTCTGGGACTCCGCGCAGGGCCCCTCCCCCACCGTCAAGTCAGCTTTTGTCTCTCTGCTCAAGTTTGGGGCCAGGTAGACGTTTTCCCCTTAGCCGCTGGGGCCTCCCCGCGCTGCTCCGCCACTCCTCCCCGCGCTGCTCCGTCACTCCTCCCCCTCCCTCCTCCCGTATAAAAAATGAATAAAGTAAAATCTATATATAGTTTTTATTTAGTTAAATTAATATAAAATTGATATAAATAACCCCTCTGCCACCTGTCCCGCCCCCACCTGTCCCGACCGCGCCCCCGCCAGTCCCAGTCGCTACGGCGCCCCCGCCAGTCCCGACTAGCGCCCCGCTAGTCCCGGTCGCGACGGCGCCCCCGCCAGTCCCGATTAGCGCCCGCTAGTCCCGGTCGCGACGGCGCCCCCGCCAGTCCCGATTAGCGCCCGCTAGTCCCAGTCGCCACGGCGCCCCCGCCAGTCCCGACTAGCGCCCGCTAGTCCCAGTCCCAGTCACTTCTGCTACAATTCTGCTAGTGCCCGCCGCGGTTCCCTCACTCCACCTGCTAGTCCCGACTAAAAATAGGTCTCCAATACAAATAGAACCCAACACTGATACAAATATTAATCCCCAACCTTGGTATTAGGGTGGGTTCAGTTTTCGTCTATTTATGCCCGGTTTAAAATAGGCATATATTTTCATCTATTTACGAGCCGACTAAAAATGGGGGTTGGATACAAATGGAATTCAACACACTTGGGTATGAATCCCAAACCTTGGTATTGGGTGGGTTCGGTTGTCATTCATTAAGGAGCAAACACACATGGGTGTGGGATACAAAATGGAATTCAACACACTAAGGTATTGGGTATTGGGTATTGGGTGGGTTCGGTTCTCATTCATTTAGGAGCAAACACATGGGTCTCGGATACAAAATGGAATTCAACACACTAAGGTATTGGGTATTCATCTATTTACGAGCCGACTAAAAATGGGGGTTGGATGCAAATGGAATTCAACACACTTGGGTATGAATCCCAAACCTTGGTATTGGGTGGGTTCGGTTGTCATTCATTAAGGAGCAAACACACATGGGTGTGGGATACAAATGGAAATTCGACACACTTGGGTGTTAATCCCAAACCTTGGTACTAGGGTGGATTCGCTTCTGATGTATTTGGGAGCAAACACATGGGTGTGGGATACAAAATGGAATTCAACACACTAAGGGGTTTAATCCGGAACCTTGGTAATTGGTGGATTCGATTTTCATATATGTACGACCCGATTAAAAATAGGTATCAAACTTTGTCTATTTGCGGTTTTCATCCACGCATGACCGGATTTAGAAAATGGTGTGGATCTAGATATATTTAGGGCCAGATTAATAATAGGCGTCGGATACAAATGGAACCCGACACACCTAGGTTTTGATCCGGTCGATTAATTGGGTGGATTGGGTCACATCTATTTATGGCCGGATTAAAAAAGAGGTCTGGATTTAGATTTATTTAGGGCCCAACTGAAAATAGGCATACTAAACACGAATGCATTTAGACACACCTAGGTATAAATGCGGTCGATTGGTCGGGTGGATTCGATTATGATCTATTTACGACATGACTAAAAATAGGTACAGATTATGATCTATTTCGTGGATGGATGAATTCGGAAGGTGAGGGTTAAACCTGGGCGTTAGTTAATTGGATGCGAAGGAGTGAAATGGGTGGAGCAAAATAAAATGGGTATGGAATAGGATATATTTAGGACCCTAAACCTCAAAAACAAAAAAGGTATATGATTAGGATCTGTTCATGGACGAATTCGGAAGGTACGAATTAGTTAATTCGATCCGAAACACAGTCAGGTATTACGAATCCGAGAGGTCGGTATTGGGTGGATTCGGGTTTCATTCGTTTCGGAGCAGAAACGCACTTGCCTCGGATTCGAATGGAACCGAACACACTCGCGTGCCGATCAGAAACCCTGGTAATTGATGGTATTTACGGCCGGATAAAAAAAAAGGTCTGCATCTTCACCTATTTACGATTTTGATGTGTTTAGGACCCGATTAAAAAAAGGTATCGAAGTTGATCTATTTAGGGGGTTCGGGCATTTACGACCGGATTGGAAAAAGGTCTGGATCT
>CAXIVC010000047.1:30000-32500 GCA_964035585.1 Polytrichum formosum | reverse complement strand
CCGCATTTATACCTAGGTGTGTCTAAATGCATTCGTGTTTAGTATGCCTATTTTCAGTTGGGCCCTAAATAAATCTAAATCCAGACCTCTTTTTTAATCCGGCCATAAATAGATGTGACCCAATCCACCCAATTAATCGACCGGATCAAAACCTAGGTGTGTCGGGTTCCATTTGTATCCGACGCCTATTATTAATCTGGCCCTAAATATATCTAGATCCACACCATTTTCTAAATCCGGTCATGCGTGGATGAAAACCGCAAATAGACAAAGTTTGATACCTATTTTTAATCGGGTCGTACATATATGAAAATCGAATCCACCAATTACCAAGGTTCCGGATTAAACCCCTTAGTGTGTTGAATTCCATTTTGTATCCCACACCCATGTGTTTGCTCCCAAATACATCAGAAGCGAATCCACCCTAGTACCAAGGTTTGGGATTAACACCCAAGTGTGTCGAATTTCCATTTGTATCCCACACCCATGTGTGTTTGCTCCTTAATGAATGACAACCGAACCCACCCAATACCAAGGTTTGGGATTCATACCCAAGTGTGTTGAATTCCATTTGCATCCAACCCCCATTTTTAGTCGGCTCGTAAATAGATGAATACCCAATACCTTAGTGTGTTGAATTCCATTTTGTATCCGAGACCCATGTGTTTGCTCCTAAATGAATGAGAACCGAACCCACCCAATACCCAATACCCAATACCTTAGTGTGTTGAATTCCATTTTGTATCCCACACCCATGTGTGTTTGCTCCTTAATGAATGACAACCGAACCCACCCAATACCAAGGTTTGGGATTCATACCCAAGTGTGTTGAATTCCATTTGTATCCAACCCCCATTTTTAGTCGGCTCGTAAATAGATGAAAATATATGCCTATTTTAAACCGGGCATAAATAGACGAAAACTGAACCCACCCTAATACCAAGGTTGGGGATTAATATTTGTATCAGTGTTGGGTTCTATTTGTATTGGAGACCTATTTTTAGTCGGGACTAGCAGGTGGAGTGAGGGAACCGCGGCGGGCACTAGCAGAATTGTAGCAGAAGTGACTGGGACTGGGACTAGCGGGCGCTAGTCGGGACTGGCGGGGGCGCCGTGGCGACTGGGACTAGCGGGCGCTAATCGGGACTGGCGGGGGCGCCGTCGCGACCGGGACTAGCGGGCGCTAATCGGGACTGGCGGGGGCGCCGTCGCGACCGGGACTAGCGGGGCGCTAGTCGGGACTGGCGGGGGCGCCGTAGCGACTGGGACTGGCGGGGGCGCGGTCGGGACAGGTGGGGGCGGGACAGGTGGCAGAGGGGTTATTTATATCAATTTTATATTAATTTAACTAAATAAAAACTATATATAGATTTTACTTTATTCATTTTTTATACGGGAGGAGGGAGGGGGAGGAGTGACGGAGCAGCGCGGGGAGGAGTGGCGGAGCAGCGCGGGGAGGCCCCAGCGGCTAAGGGGAAAACGTCTACCTGGCCCCAAACTTGAGCAGAGAGACAAAAGCTGACTTGACGGTGGGGGAGGGGCCCTGCGCGGAGTCCCAGAGGCTTATACGTGGGGAGTCGGTTGGAGCGGCAGGGGTCGTGCGACTCGCCACAAGCCAGCGCGAGAAACGAATTGATCCTGAAGCTTGTGGGAGAGGGGTGAGCTGCCTGATGGGCCTTCGTGGCCCGGCCGTGGTTAGCCTTATTTTCCGCGAGTGAAGGGTGAAGATTTGGATCGAAGCGTAGGGGGCGCATCGGGTGGGAAAGTCGAGTGGGGCAAGGGTTTCGGCAAACGAAAACCGTCGAATGCAAAGGATGGCGGACGACGGAATGTAGGCCTTTGAAGTAGAAACCCAGCCCCCGAGATGGCACGACCTGGTGCGATTGGCCTCGTGTGGCTTTCGGGGACCAGGATCGATCTTAGCGCCGGGAGGGGAGGGGCTGCCTGATGGGCCTTCGTGGCCCGGCCGCGGCACCCTCGTGATTCCGGTGCGAGGAGAACATTCTGGTCGAAATTGCGAGGGAATCGGGAAAAGGGAAAACGTCTACCTGGCCCCAACTGTGAGCAGAGAGACAAAAGGATGTTTGACGATGGGGGAGGGGCCCTGCACGGAGTCCCAGAGGCTTCTACAAGGGGAGGCGGCTCTGCCGACCGACCCTGCCCGCTGCAGAACCAGGATCGATCTTAGCGCCGGGAGGGGAGGGGCTGCCTGATGGGCCTTCGTGGCCCGGCCGCGGCACCCTCGTGATTCCGGTGCGAGGAGAACATTCGGGTCGAGATTGCGAGGGAATCGGAAAGCGTATCGGGGTTGCGTGGGGCTAGTCCGGCAAACGAAAACCGTCGAATGCAAAGGATGGCGGACGACGGAATGTAGGCCTTCTGAGTAGGGCTAGCCCCAGAGATAAACCGAGGCGCTCCCGCCCCTTTGTCGGGCCGACGCGAGGGGGCCCCAACCCCAGCGGCTTCGGGAAAAAACGGGAAAAGGGAAAACGTCTACCTG
>CAXIVC010000047.1:7500-10000 GCA_964035585.1 Polytrichum formosum | reverse complement strand
ACCCAATTTATCGATGCCTTTTATTCAAATCGCTTCCTAAATACCTGCTACCCCGAAATAGATCAACATCGAACCCTGTTTTTCATCCCGTCGTAAATCCACCTAAACCGGACCTTTTTTTAATCCGGTCCCAAATAGATGAACATCGTAAATCGATCAAGATCCAGACCTTTTTCCAATCCGGTCGTAAATGCCCGAACCCCCTAAATAGATCAACTTCGATACCTTTTTTTAATCGGGTCCTAAACACATCAAAATCGTAAATAGGTGAAGATGCAGACCTTTTTTTTTATCCGGCCGTAAATACCATCAATTACCAGGGTTTCTGATCGGCACGCGAGTGTGTTCGGTTCCATTCGAATCCGAGGCAAGTGCGTTTCTGCTCCGAAACGAATGAAACCCGAATCCACCCAATACCGACCTCTCGGATTCGTAATACCTGACTGTGTTTCGGATCGAATTAACTAATTCGTACCTTCCGAATTCGTCCATGAACAGATCCTAATCATATACCTTTTTTGTTTTTGAGGTTTAGGGTCCTAAATATATCCTATTCCATACCCATTTTATTTTGCTCCACCCATTTCACTCCTTCGCATCCAATTAACTAACGCCCAGGTTTAACCCTCACCTTCCGAATTCATCCATCCACGAAATAGATCATAATCTGTACCTATTTTTAGTCATGTCGTAAATAGGATCATAATCGAATCCACCCGACCAATCGACCGCATTTATACCTAGGTGTGTCTAAATGCATTCGTGTTTAGTATGCCTATTTTCAGTTGGGCCCTAAATAAATCTAAATCCAGACCTCTTTTTTAATCCGGCCATAAATAGATGTGACCCAATCCACCCAATTAATCGACCGGATCAAAACCTAGGTGTGTCGGGTTCCATTTGTATCCGACGCCTATTATTAATCTGGCCCTAAATATATCTAGATCCACACCATTTTCTAAATCCGGTCATGCGTGGATGAAAACCGCAAATAGACAAAGTTTGATACCTATTTTTAATCGGGTCGTACATATATGAAAATCGAATCCACCAATTACCAAGGTTCCGGATTAAACCCCTTAGTGTGTTAATTCCATTTTGTATCCCACACCCATGTGTTTGCTCCCAAATACATCAGAAGCGAATCCACCCTAGTACCAAGGTTTGGGATTAACACCCAAGTGTGTCGAATTTCCATTTGTATCCCACACCCATGTGTGTTTGCTCCTTAATGAATGACAACCGAACCCACCCAATACCAAGGTTTGGGATTCATACCCAAGTGTGTTGAATTCCATTTGCATCCAACCCCCATTTTTAGTCGGCTCGTAAATAGATGAATACCCAATACCTTAGTGTGTTGAATTCCATTTTGTATCCGAGACCCATGTGTTTGCTCCTAAATGAATGAGAACCGAACCCACCCAATACCCAATACCCAATACCTTAGTGTGTTGAATTCCATTTTGTATCCCACACCCATGTGTGTTTGCTCCTTAATGAATGACAACCGAACCCACCCAATACCAAGGTTTGGGATTCATACCCAAGTGTGTTGAATTCCATTTGTATCCAACCCCCATTTTTAGTCGGCTCGTAAATAGATGAAAATATATGCCTATTTTAAACCGGGCATAAATAGACGAAAACTGAACCCACCCTAATACCAAGGTTGGGGATTAATATTTGTATCAGTGTTGGGTTCTATTTGTATTGGAGACCTATTTTTAGTCGGGACTAGCAGGTGGAGTGAGGGAACCGCGGCGGGCACTAGCAGAATTGTAGCAGAAGTGACTGGGACTGGGACTAGCGGGCGCTAGTCGGGACTGGCGGGGGCGCCGTGGCGACTGGGACTAGCGGGCGCTAATCGGGACTGGCGGGGGCGCCGTCGCGACCGGGACTAGCGGGCGCTAATCGGGACTGGCGGGGGCGCCGTCGCGACCGGGACTAGCGGGGCGCTAGTCGGGACTGGCGGGGGCGCCGTAGCGACTGGGACTGGCGGGGGCGCGGTCGGGACAGGTGGGGGCGGGACAGGTGGCAGAGGGGTTATTTATATCAATTTTATATTAATTTAACTAAATAAAAACTATATATAGATTTTACTTTATTCATTTTTTATACGGGAGGAGGGAGGGGGAGGAGTGACGGAGCAGCGCGGGGAGGAGTGGCGGAGCAGCGCGGGGAGGCCCCAGCGGCTAAGGGGAAAACGTCTACCTGGCCCCAAACTTGAGCAGAGAGACAAAAGCTGACTTGACGGTGGGGGAGGGGCCCTGCGCGGAGTCCCAGAGGCTTATACGTGGGGAGTCGGTTGGAGCGGCAGGGGTCGTGCGACTCGCCACAAGCCAGCGCGAGAAACGAATTGATCCTGAAGCTTGTGGGAGAGGGGTGAGCTGCCTGATGGGCCTTCGTGGCCCGGCCGTGGTTAGCCTTATTTTCCGCGAGTGAAGGGTGAAGATTTGGATCGAAGCGTAGGGGGCGCATCGGGTGGGAAAGTCGAGTG
>CAXIVC010000046.1:0-35940 GCA_964035585.1 Polytrichum formosum | reverse complement strand
GAGCGCCCCTGCAGATAATATGTGTAGGGTCAGTCATAGGCGCAGCTTAACAGGCACCACGCACTCCCTGTTTTAAGTTGTACGCGCTGTTGCATAAATATGTCAATGTATTTTGCACGCACTCTCAGATCCCTCAATCTGCGAATGCAATCAGGAAGACAACTTTTGCTGGTTTGCGCTGCGTGAAACTTGGCAGTCGCAGGACCTCTGCATCAATTCTGAGCTTACACGCTTAGTAAGGTAAAGGAGCACGGAGGCTGTATGATGTGTCTTGCACTGAAGGAATGCCTACGTCACCACGTTTGCATGTGTATGTGCTCCACCGTGCTCAAAGAGGTTTGCTCAGCCTCGCATAACGGCGATCACTCACGGGTAAAGACAATACTGTTATATCATCTCCCAACGTATGTGTTTCAAACAAGCAGCAGATTTGCCTGCTGTGCCTCGCGCCAGCAGACAACAGCTTACGATTGGTCAGCAGCATCAGATACAGCTTGTACAGGAGATAGCAAGCAGCAGGCTCAGTAACAGCAACAGCAGCAGCAGCAACAATAGCGAACGATATAGCTACAGTACCGAGGGTTGACAAGTTTGTTTTCAGAGCTGCTGGCATCGACAACGTCAACCTGCTCAAGCGCGCTAGACACATGAATGCTCTGACACGCATTCTAGTCACGCCCGATGTACGCTCTCTGTACACGTTTTTCAGTTCTGATGTGCTGTGCTGTGCGTGGCGTTGTGTTTCTTCCTCTTCACACGATCAAGGTGATTGCGCATCATGACAGGTGGCAGATGCAGGTTTGAGCGAGGATTCGCCAGTCAGTTTACCTCGCATTGAATAATCATGCTTCCAGGTACCACCAGTGGGGTAAAGCAGAACTTGCAATGTGCGCAGAGACACTTAGACGACTGAATACAGATTAGCATGTTGCTCCTTGTTTGTGCATGGCTTCACACCCCTTGACTTCCCCTGGACACCTGACATCGCAACCTGTGCCGCAAGCTCGCTCGCGCCACTGCAAAAATGTCCCTTGTAGGTCGTGCAATGTGGGGATCGAAACTACTAAAAGCATGCTTGCTCCAGAACGTCCTCCTCTTGAGGTGGCCATGATGGAGCTGCATAGAACAACACGGACGAAATGAATGTCATCGCGAAGGCCATATTGGCTCGCAATGCACATGCCGTTAGTAGCTTACCTTTCTTGCTGAGATGCTCAGCATCAGGATCGTTGGCGTTTACGTTGCGCCATAGTGCTAGGTAGCGCACCCGTATGCTCAAACAAAGAAGGATTGCTCGTTTGCTTCTCAAAGCGCAGTATCTGTCCCTGTTGCTGCTGCTCCTGCCGATCCAGTGACTCAAGCATCTGCGCATAGAGAAACAAAGCGGAACAGAAGGTTAACACTGCAAACCTGCACATGCAGATAACCTGAATATCCTCCTGTACATGAGTGTCAATTGGCCTGAGTACAGTACATGCAATGCTCACTCGTGACCAAGCCAGTTATCAGGATGAGAAGCCGTTAAGCACATCCTCGCAAGCAATGTGATTTGGCACTAGCACCGAACGCAAGAAACAGTGAGAACAGGCCACACGACGTGAAGCACGCATTTACTCTGCCGACAATTACGGAGCGTATCTTCAGTTTCGCAAATCTGATTGGCCGCATCACAACAAAGTTACGAGGTGACCTGCGGTATTCTGAAACTCAATCGATGTTGACGCACGTACCTCGGATCCAGAGGGCTGCTCTGAATCATGGACGCGTTGTCCAGCATACTCTTCTGTAGATGCAGCGTGTGATTCTGGCATATGATCTGAGCTCTTGTTGAGCACTTGCTGTGTGCAGCATGTAAACAATTGTCTCAGCTGCGCAAGAAACGCTCTCTGCTGCGCATCTCTAGCATTGCTATATACCTGCACAGTGTGCCAATACTCACAGTGATCAGCATGATACAGTATAAACACGCAACATCGTCCAAGAAGGGACTGTAAAGCTATCGCATACCTGCTTGACGCTTGTGTCCGAGTCGTACATGCGCATGATACCCTCACCACTCGAGCTTGTACTCTGTGCGTCAACATAACATTGAACAACAGCGCCTTGAGTCAACAAGCAAGTAAGATGATTGCGACGCCGAACACGCGCACTTACCTGTCCTTCCGATGGATCGTCGTACACGGCAATGAGAGATAGCCAGATGCTCAAGCATCGCTGAAATGCTTGCTGTTGATGGGGTGGCAAGCTTGCAGCGAAAGCATTCAACGTACTCAAGTCAGGATTGGCAGGTGCAGCATGTGCCTGTGCAAATATTGAGTGCATGCACATACAAGTGTAGCAGCAACACATACAGCAAACTGAGACCATAGGACCATGGCCTCACACTGTTGTGCAGTCATGTGTTGTAGTGTTAGGCTACGCTGCCGGTGCTATAGCGAAGAATCTCACAAACGCCACCTGCTTGTATGCGTGAGGTATTACTGACCTGGACATCATGTGCAATCGTAGGTTCGCTCTGCGTGCTGTTATCAGTGCTGATGGACTCATGCTTGAACAGTGATTGCTCCTTTGCGCTCCTGCAGTCAACAGCATGCAACGTGTAATCAAAGGGCGAAATGACAGTCGAGGACGCCGTTCATAGAGCCAGTTAACAATGATCGTAAAGAGTGATTGCAATCACTCACCCTTGAGAGCTTGAAAAGGTATACTTGCTCCTTTTGTGCACACGCTCAGTTCCAGCAGAAGTGACCACAGGTAATCCTGTAAAACAGGACAATATGTTCGGAAAGTTCAGCTGACACATGCCTCCAATCATCACTGTCGATGCACATGAGTAAAAGCAAATCGCAAGCATGACTACCAGCGTGATACAGAGGGATTCAATTGCGATGGCAGAAGGAATACACTCAGAGCATCCAATGCTCATGCACTGCCGTGTTACACCAGTGTCATGACGCTTCAGACAGACGCACGTGCACTGATTTCACACTGGTGTAGCCATCGTAGTGAAGACCGAAGGACAAACTTACGGCGTAGTTGACATACCTGACAGTGCACTGCTATTGCTGTGATCACTCGCGATATTCAGCTTCCGTTTCAGCAAATCAGCAAGATCTAAGTACCCTGTTACAGTCAACGCCGATGACAAACAATATCAAGATCACAAGGACTCTAGAGAGTAGCGTCTGTGACCAACCACACAACAGCATGGAGTTATCAAGAATCTGAGAGAATGACTGATGCATGCAGCTGCTTGCGTGCAAATCCTATCGATCTGACATTGCGCTTGAGTATGTTTCAGCAAGCATCGACCAGCATTGACTGACCTTCAGAAAGATCTCGTTGTAGGTGTTGCATGTCTCCTGCGATATTGAGCTGCTGCAACCACAGTGGCAAGTCACCTGCAGACATAACAAAAGAAACAACGCCTGGAGTGATACATAAACAACGAAGAGCATTGCCAATCACGTCCGTTGCGACAGCGGAAGCTGCGTGAGGCCGATGAGCGGGCTCATTGATCTACATAGAGCTCACTGTGCATTGATCAGGGGGTCTCAAGTATACTACCTTGCAATTTGTTCCCTGCTACAGCCAGGTGCCTCAATTTTGTGAGCTGTCCTAACGTTTCAGGAACCTCCCCTGTGCGTGCAACAGTGGCACACATTCAAAGGCACGCATGCATGAGAAAACAAGGACATCAGCTTGCATATTGACCGTTAGTACTCGACCAAACGACTGACTGGGTGAGCAAGAGCCACTGAGATTGGAGGTGCGTCGACGCGCGTCTCATCGCGCATCACCCAACTCGCAACGTGAATGACCAGACCAGCGAGGCGACTCACAATGTCCAGAGCAACGAACTTACTCAATTGAATCATGACGTCAGGGCTACACGCTGCATTTCGAGTACGCAAGAAGCACAAGTCGTGCAAGCCACGTCATTGCTGTCACTCAGTGGGTCTGTGTCGACTGCAGGAGGATAGGACTGTGCTTCACAGAGGAGTACATATGCGGTTTGCGGTGAAGCAAATGCAGAAATGTACCTGTGAGCTGATTCCCACACAGTCGTAAGCTCTGCAGTTCAACCAACTCCCCAAGCTCTAGCGGTATGCAACCTGACCATCGTCATATGTTGTGGGGACAGGACACATCACACATCACAATATACAGTGAGATACACTCGCGTGCTCAGACAGGGTGCTAAGTGTTGGTTGCGAGGGAGAGCGTATGAGAGACGTCAGACTGGAGACACAGTGAGATCCAAAGAGAAGTGGTTTTAAAGTCTGCTCAGCAGCAGCGGTTTTGAGAGTAACGTTAACTCACGATAGAGGTCAACACCTTTGCTCACCTTCCTTTCAGCTGAGAGTGACCGTCAATATCAATGAACAGGCACAACTAGCGTACACGATGCCTTACAATGTCACATCAGCCGGTGTGTAGGTAGATACCTGTGAGCTGATTATCAGCAAGATGTAACTGAGTGAGGTTACTGAGCTTGCCTAGCTCCTTGGGTATAGGACCTGTGACACAAGCGCGCCAGAAGATTTAATGATGCATAAATGATGTCAAGTGCCCAGCAAGTGGTCGAGTGAAGGTGGGCACAATGAGGAGTGTAGTTACAACGTGCAAAGGCAGGAGGGTAATCTAGTAACATCTGTTCTGCTTACATCAGAGTCTGACTGGATAAACATTGATAGCGACAAGGGTTGCTGCAGCGTAACTATAGTGCAGATTACAAGATGCAATGCAGCGTGTACAGGAAACTGAGTGCACCTCGAGATGCAACTGCAATGCATATCTGTATCCAAGGTATTGTAGTGGTGCACGCGTCAGACGATTGTAGCAGCAACCGCAAATACGAGAGACCACTTGAGCGCAGGCTAGTGCAGGCCAAGACAGCGTGCGTGCACCTTCAGCTTTTCACTCACCTGACAGCTGATTTGCACTCAAGTCAATAGCGGTTTGCATCTTCAGATCACCAATCCAGTCGGGAATAGTGCCTGATGTCACGTTCAGGACAGCCAACACAGCAGAGCGCTGCATCAGCAACTGAGTGCAATTGTTAGATACGTACGTCATCATGCACTGAGCGTAGATGCGGTGCTGCGAAGCACTCAGACTCGGCTATGTGCATCACATCAAGCAATCTGCACATGTAATGCTACGTTTGAAACATTCATCCGTATCTTGGCCCGCAGATGTGTGAGCGCTCAACTGTCTGTACATATAGCGCATGCGCCCTCGCACGCGTAACAATGTCAGCAGAGCAACTCTGCTGCAGAGGCTCACTTGGTATGTGACACGGATGTGAAGTACAAGACACAGAACACATGACATCCCTCAATTCTAGATATTCTATTGTATCACCTGTAAGTTGATTACATGACAGGCCTAGCTGTTGTAGATTATTGAGCTGACTCAATCGCTGCGGAATAATGCCTGTGACATTGAACAGAGGCACATTGTATACAGAACGCTTTAGTTAGGCACCACGGAAGTACACGTCAGGGCACTTGATATCTGCACTGGGTCATATGGCTACCAACAAGTGATCTCAGGACATGATCCTACAAACTCGACCGATACAACGCTCAGCACAAGCCACAAAAGATTGACTTTCATCAAGCACGCACAATGGGCTTGGGTTTGCAACGATGACACGATGCAAAAGCAGTGTTGGTATCTATCAAGCAAATGCCTCATGCGTCAAAGCTTAAGGTGTACAGCATGTGCCTTCTGTGACATATGCATTAATGCATCAATCTGCAAGCACCAGGACACTAGAGATAGCCGGATCGCTGTTCTATTGTTATACCTGTCAGTCTGTTGTTCTGTAGATGCAGCCACTTCAACGACGTAATTCCAGCAAGCTCTTGAGGGATAGAGCCTATAACCAAAACACATCGTAACACACACATGCAATAGAGTGAACAATAGAGATCAAACTATTACAGCTGACCATGTCTACCTCAGAGTCCATCCTGTAGAGCATCATACTCAAGTGAAAGACTTGCGTATACACAGAACTGCAACTTGCTTGTCATGATGAGCCATACACTGCAGCCATCTATACATTCACAGATGCTTTCCACTTGAAGGTGATCCTTGTAGGTAAGCAACGCAAGCATAAAATTCCAGTGTAATCTGGCATGATACGGCATACAGGAGCCTAAACAAACAAGTGAGAATGACAAGCTGTCTTGAAAAACAATTGACTCGCACGAGAGAATAACGAGCCAGCCGTTTGTGTAGTGGTACGACACAAGCAAGCTTCGTCGCGATAGTTAGGAGAGCATGATTACCTGAAAGTCTGTTGTCACGCAATCTCAAGCGCTCTAATTTGTTGAGCTGCCCAAGCTCACACGGGATGACTCCTGATGGACCATGAACACACCAGTGAACATAAACATATGGATGAGCTCAAGGCACGCGAAAACCAAGACGCAAAGCTCATTGCATGATATGTGGGACTAAGTGCTGTCTGTCAGCAGGTTTGTTCGGGATGACAAACTATCACCGTGGTGTGTGTGTGTGTGTGTGTGTGTGTGTGTGTGTGTGTGTGTGTGTGTGTGTGTGTGTGTGTGTGTGTGTGTGTGTGTGTGTGTGTGTGTGTGTGTGTGTGTGTGTGTATGTGTGTGTGTGTGTGTGTGTGTGTGTGTGTGTGTGTGTATCGAGCATCTGATGAGCCACGATAGCAAGAGCTGTACCTTCTAACTGATTGCTAGCCAAATCAAGATGAGTCAACTCCGAAAACTGGCCTAACTGCTCTGGAATAATGCCTGCAACAGCAACAAAACAAAACCACAAAAGGCACGCAAGAGCGAGTGTAGCAGTCGTGCACCTTGACATCAGCACATCAGCTTCTCGCAACCAAGTGAACAGCGTTATGCATCCCTACGCGCGATGCGTACACACATATCCCGCGAGAATGTCTCAAACAAAGAACAGTGCCAATCTCGGTCACCTGTAAGCTGATTCTCGCCTAGCTGTAATCGCTGTAACAACCGTAACTCACCAAGCTCTCTTGGGATGATACCTGTCACATGATATATCCCCGGCACATCAGACAGTGCGCATCAAGGCACTTCCGAGACATGCGCTGGTATAGACATCCAGAAGATAGAATGGTCTCAACAAGTATGTTGCATGTGTCAAAGAACAAGCGTTATAATCATATACCGTTCTGAGCGACACGTCAAGAACATGATGTTGACATTGGCGGGTGGCAAATGCTCTCTCTACTGCATGCATGCGCATGTACCTGCGTGCACATCCTAAACTGTGACATTACGGGAGGATGACCTACTGTCCGCAGCTACAGAAGATCTTAAAGCATGTCTGAGGAGATCGTCTGATTGAGTTTGCGAATCGCAGAGAGATATCATCTGATACTGTTGGCTTTGGTCATGACAGCACCTTGAAGCTGATTAGCGCTCAAATCCAATCGTTTCAAACTTGAAAGCTGTCCTAGCTCCTTTGGTATATGCCCTGTCAAATATCACATTGCCAGGCGTAGGGTATAATCGGCGGTGTGAAACATGTTCACAATTACCAAGCCCGGATGTTGGTGATAGACACGATGCATAACACATGACTGCTGCATAGGATCGAGCAGTTCATGTCATGTCACACGATCGAAGCTCTCCTTTTTTGTTACATCATTGTTTTCCACAAGCGTGTGAGACATGAACCTTGACATTACTTGACTGCAGCTCATTCATGCGTTCTCACCTTGAAAACGATTCCCGCGCAAGTCCAGGAAACGTAGAGACTTCAGCATTCCCAAGCTTGCAGGCAACAGGCCTGTCCAATCAGCGTGCAAATACATCGATGACATAAGACGTGAAACACCTTATATGATGCCCAGCACGGCAAACGAGCAATGCGTTCAGCATTCAAATTCCGCTGCACTCTCAGTAGGAAATAACTGATAGTCAGCCACTGACACTGGTATCTGCTGTGGCTGCAGCATGTTGGAACAGAATGTTACACTATAGTACCTGTCAACTGGTTCATAGCTAAGCTGAGCTGTACAAGCTGTGTCAGCAGTGCCAATGATGCAGGCAGATCTCCTATAGCATGAAGCATACAATACGCACAATGCAGCGGAATTAATGAAGACACGAGAACTCATCAGGCAGAATAGGTTGTCGCTTCAGACCACCGAAATGCTCGCACGCTTAGCCCTGACTTATCCGGATATCATCGCGTTGCTTCGCAACCTTCGAATCGTGCGTGACATACTGCGCCCGCTCACATGCTGTGACTGAGGTTTCACAGCCGATAACTATCACGTTATGAGCTGCTTACCGACAAGGCTGTTATCGCCGAGGTGCAGCACTTTCAATGACGGCATAAGCCCTAGCCATGGTCCCAAGGGACCTGCATGATCAGTCAACGAGACGCATGCACAAGCTTATGAGTGATTGCACACGCAAGCACGTAGTGTGCACGCTTCTCTTGGTCAGAAGAGAGTAGGATAGCACGCAGCTTGGACTGCATTTATTCATGTCTGCGCTTGTACAGCATGTGCCGACAATACGAGGCTACTGCAGAGTGTGTACCTGTGAGCCTGTTGTTGTTGACAAGCAGCCACTGCAGCTGCTTCAACTCTTGTAGCGAAGAAGACAGCTCGCCTGCAAGACCAAGATAGATTGTCTCAGCAAGCTGACACATGTTCACATGTACTATGGACAATGAATATGCAGAACGTTTAATACGCTTGATTGATATGACCATATCAGACTCACACCATTTAGTCTATCCGTATATGATGTACTTGTCATCAACGCCTCTTACACGGATTGGCATGAATCATGGCTGACCTGTCAAGCTGTTGTTACTGAGGATGAGTATCCGTAGTTCTTGCAGATGGCTCAACTCTGGCGGGATACATCCTGTGAAGACGCCATTGCATTACAGCGTCATTGGAAACATTAGCTGTGGCACACATTACCTCATCACACCACTCGCGTCGACTCTCTCACCTTGTATGGCGCATGAGGGCACATCAAGGCGTATAAGACTGGAGCCCCTGAGGCTGTAACAACTGCTGCTAATTGCTGGAATTTGTGGCTGTTGCTGTTGATACCCCTCGCACTGAGGAGGGAAATGCTTGAGGACATGTTGCAGCTCGCAGGAGCTGCAGGGGTTGCCTGTTGCTGGTGCATGTAGCATCCACTGCCACCGTGTTGTGTACTTCGGCAAAATTTCTTCTGACAGGCCTCGTACCCTCTGCTGTTGTACTGTTAGCAGCTGTACGATATTGTTGCCTCCGTCTTCTTGTGGTGTGCTTCTGCCCCTCTCGCTGGCTCTCCAGCTGTCTGATACGCCACAGCAAGCTCAAGTATCTTTGAAACGGGGTAGCATTTGTATACGTAGCTATAGCTCCGATCTGAATTGTGTTGACTTGCATATTTGAGTGGTGTGGCACCTAAGCGGCAAGCGAGGGATAGATTTCGCTCAGACCTGAATCCACACCCAAAAAATAAGCGAGTTTGGAGCGAGCATGCAGCAGGGCTGCCCCGCATACAAGGGCTATTGCTCGCATCTGCTCAAAGCGAGCCGTCGGCCGGTGCACCCAAGCAGTCGACTTTCAATCTTGCCACCACGTGTGATAACAGCATACAGGCCTCGCGTGATTTCGGGCTGGCAGGCCGCCTACCGCCGTGAGATGAAGCAGTACAGCTTGAGGCGCGACAACTTCTATGAACCCACAGTAGCAACTAGCCGCGCACGAAGCATTCGTTGACACCCAGCTTAGCAGCAGCTTATGGCTTAACAAGGGCTCCAGAAGGCTTGTGCAAGCGGTGATGGTGATAGCTCAAGTGCCAGTGCCAATTCACGCAACTTGCTGCAATGTCTGCTCACAGTCAACACCCTTGGCCAATAGAGGTCTATTGTGCTGTGACCATGTTTGAAGAAAGAGCTACGGTATATGCGACAGCGAGCGACAGTGTGCACACTCTATACATGGGATTTGCTGCACAGGAGGCGTCAGTGAGACTCGTCAATTGCACAGGTTTCAATTACACAATCGTGCCTGCAAGTGCTACGCTGGAACAGCAGACCGCCTTGGACCACACATGTGTCAGTTCAGAAAAGAAAGCAGGCTCTGAAAACCCTGTCTGCGCCCGGCTGTGACATCTCAGTTGCCCACCTGAGTGTGCCAGTGGGAGCAGGGTGTCAGCCCGCTGTGCAGCACTGACGAGGGCAGCGAATGGATGCTGCAACGATCCGCCGCGATCGATGAACTTGGGCGTATACCTTGCTCACGATCATGTGAGCTGGACAAACAACCGCATCATGCGCTTGAGTGCGAAACGGCAGTGCCTTTCATCTGTTCTGGCTTGAAACTAGACATGGCATGTTAAGATGAGCTGCCTGTACTGGTACTCGCACACAGAGTCCGCTCTGACTCACCCTCAGATTGAGATTATGAACAGACGATTAAGCTACAGCCAGATTCGTGTAACGGCACTGTGCAACCCGTTACACTAATCCAGTTTCGCTCTGTCATACTGACAAGTGACAGCTTGTTGAAGTCATCGATAGAGCAGAGCGCATGGCACACTTTGCGCGACACGTGAGCTATAGCTGACAGGCCTTGTGTACGGCTGGATGCGATCAAGGTCGAGCAGCATGCTTCAGTAGACCATCGCGCATGTAGGAAGCGGTTCATCTCTGCTGTTGGCCTGAAGACTGCGCAGAGGAAGCGTGCCACATTTATCATGCAACGCAAGCTATGTGCATTACGGCCTCGGAAGAATTGAAAAGCATACTGTTCATCACAGCCAATGCCAACCGTATCAGCTCTTGTTGTCGCTGCTTTCATTCAACGTGAGCTACGCCTCATACTCTTTCTCGCACGCAAAAGTCTCTTGGCATGCGCACTGTAGATAAAATGCACGGCACTTATATCACTAGTGGTGTACAGAAGCGGTGTAATAAAACACGCCTGGCAGATGTGAAACAAGATGGCATTGACACCGCCACAGCAACTGAAGCGCGCAGACACATCTAGCTGGCTGGCACGCGATACTGCAATCGATTGTATTGAAGGTATCACACGACACATCCCAAGCGTATCCCTGCAATGAGAAGGCTGTTTGCTTTGTAGCACAGCGACAGGAGTGATGCATCCTTTCAGCAAGACTGTAAAGGGTTTACGAATATAGAACACAAACACTCCTCGCTGCAGAACAAACTCAGGTTGCGTTCCCATCCGTGTAGACCGCTCATGCGCCATCTCATCAGCAGCGATGTAGCATGACATGCACCTCGCTGTAGCCTGATGATCACAGGAATGTACAACATGCAACGCAAGTACAATTGTCAGCGGGACGAAATGACTGAACCGAATCAACGCTGCGCACATGACTTCATCTTAACGCATCCCACTCATCTTGTTTTAAATAAAGTAACGGACCTTTCAACCTGCGCGCACACCAGTTAGCGCGGTATGATCATGCAGTGTGGAAATATCTGCGTTCTCGTCCAATTGATGTCATGCTGCCAATGTTGGCGGTTTTGTTGCAAAGAAAAGTGTAGTTGCTATTGCGAGAACAGAGACCCAACCCGTCCTGCTTAATTGCAGTGAAACTCAGGAAGCAGCGAGCGCGAATGGCAGACGTGAAGAACAGTATTGAGTGCAATGTGCCAGGTCAACGTGTTTGCAAACAGCATGACCGATTACGCAATGACACCAACGTGATAGATGCGTAAACCCTTGCTACGAATGCCATGGTGAAAGTCAGGTGTCGGGCTGATCCACATCTGGTAGCGATATGAAGGTTCGGCCCCGACATAAAAAAGGCGACAATCAAGCGCATACACATTACTGTACTATGTGTGCTTCTACCTGGTATAGAAAGCAGCAGAGCTCCTGAGATTGGATCAGCTTGAGCCTTGTGCTGCTGGATAGTGTATGTCTGTAAGAGCGAGCAACGTGTCACAAATTGCAAGAAGCATGTTCGTTCAGACGCGTCACACACGAGTAAAGAGGCGAAGCAGAGTTACACGGAAAACGCGTCACGACTGTTATTTGTCGACGATCAACGATTGTGCCGGCAGCAAAAAGAGGATTAGCACATAAGCAGAGAAGCCCTTGAGACAAGAGTGCAGCCAATATCTCGATTTGTATTCAGCAACGAATAGCAAGACACAGCTCGGCTACGAACGATCTGCACGGCCATGTACCTAACGCATAACATGCAAGTATGACATCGCTTTTGCATCGAACATCTTCACCGCACCGTGCTGAGTAAAATCAGCACGCGCCCTTTTCTGTCAACATGCACAATATGTTGCTGCTGCTGCCATCAGAATGAATTAGTGCAGTACACGAGACATGGAACAGGTAACGTGGCGTCTCAACTATCAGATGTCAACAATTCGTGCGCACCTGTATCCTTGCTACTTGAGTTGACAGCTTCAGCAACGGTCAATGCTGCCGTCGCAGCCGCGTGAGTAGACTGCTGCGACTGATGTGATCAATGTTATACTTCCGCTGCCAGGTGCAAGCATGTTATCAGTGAACTGCACTCATGCTGTCACGAACACCAGAGTGAGCCTGTCGGTGAAACAGCACTAGGTTGTTCGCGTAGACGTCTGATACGTTGTGCGCAAGCATGAGAGAGAACAAGCTGTGTATGAATTTGTCCATGTCAGTAGCCTCTCTAAGCCACAGCATGTTGATAAACCAATGCTGGCGACAGCATTGCTTCCTAAACATTCCAGCCGCCGCTGTTTGTAGGGTTATGGTGCATGGTCCCGTGTTCGTGTTCGTGTTCGACGTCCATGGCTGCGCCAACAGGTTCATTGAGCACTCCTGAATCTGGACCTGCTGCCTCGTCCTCCTGTCATTAAAAGATAATCATCGAAATGGCGCAAGTATACTTCATTATGACAGTGTGGCAATAAAAACGTATGACTATACGTGACTGTGTATTCCGTTAGCAAAGTGTTACAACGTGCAGAGTTGCGTGAAACTCACATGATTAGGAAAGCATGCACCACTAACCGTCTCATGTCCTCCAGGCATATCGCCTTGCACAAATTCGTGCTGCGGAAACAAGTTGAAAAAGCGAAGCATACAGTTCCCGTCGAGGGAAGACAAGTGAGGGCATGAGTCGCATGGCGCAGCACGTTACAGAGGGCAGCACGTGGCACTCAACTACAGCAAGTGTATCACTGCTGCAGATGCAACATGTGAAGGCATGAACACGAACGAATGACATCAACACATGCGTAAGCAACTGTGAGACGACTGTGTCAGCTGTGCCGTTTTCGTTGTGCAGCTGCCATTGCTAACCGCCGTCCGCACATCATGTAAGCGTGCGCATTCCAGTGAGCATACCTCATTCAAAGAGTAAGCACTCGAGAGCTGAGCTGAACCTGGTGCACCGTCATTGCCAATGCCTTGAGAGGAAGATGGACCGCTAATTGGCCCAGAGCCGCTAAAATCTACGGCCAACACAGGTAAGATACAACCAGGTAAGTGGACAGTGATGTCCCCTCAGCGCTGATGTGCATGCTTACAGTGTGAACGACAAGCGTGCGCGCGTGTTTCAAGCAATCTACTTCTCACCAAAGAAGGTGGGATCCTGTGAGCTGTGATGCAACTGTGCTTCTGTGAAGAGCTCTAGTTCGACCTGCACAAGAATGGTTGGCAGAATCCGAAACGTCAGCATCAGTGGGCGTGTCGGAGCACAACTGCAACGAGATGATCATATGCACATGCGCACACTAGATGCTTGCAACTCACTAGCTCAGCATGATAGCTTGAAAAGCGCATAAACGCTCAGTGCGGGACGGCACGCCGAAAGTTGATACCGGAGTGAGACAGAGTATGCGTGCAAAAGTGATGACTGCAGCTACACGGTTACACTTCATGAACCGGTGCGCCAGCAGATGCATGACGATTTCACTGTTCACGCGCGCGCTAGCAAAGCATTCAAGGCATGTACAGCGTCATTGTATGTCAAAGTCAAGAACGCATTCATTGCTGACCGTCTCTTGTGCTCCTGTAGCTGTGATCGACCCTAGTGCTCCTGTAGCTGTGATCGACCCTAGACTCACATCCATAGGTTCAGGCAATGGTTGTGGTAAACCACCACCGGCTCCAAGGGCATGCGAATCTGCAACCAGCACAAGAAGATGCAGCAACCAGATCTCAATTGGCTGTTCAGTGCCAGTGAGTGCAGACGTGTAGTCTGACGTGGCGCAAACGCGACCTGACGCAGTCAGAGGATAGCGAGTTACGATATCTCAGACAAAGACACACATGGGAGTTGTGGTCTGCGGGCTAGCGAGGGCCCATGATTACCTCACAGATCGACTGTCACTGCACACACATCTGAAACAAAGCAAGCATCGGTCACGAGATACATGCTTGTTGATGTACATGACGCACCAGTGGATGACTGCTGCTGTTGCTGTTGCTGCTGCTGGCTCTCTTGCTGTGGAACACAAGCAGATTAAGGCAATGCTCACTTGTGAATGTTAGATCCAGGACAGCAGAGGTTGTCAGAGGTTGTCAGAGCAACATATGAGATGGTAACATGCTATGCGTACAGTGAGAACGTCGAGATATCCATGGCGCAGCCGCACTAGCTGGCCTACGAGCATATGTGTACAGCGTGTGCACTATGTCAACGGCATGCCTGAAGGAGATGAGTAAACCACGAGGGCTGTTCCTTGCAAGCGCGCAGATTCTATGTTACAAACACATTCTCAAGCGATTTGACAATTGTAGCTGTTGAGTATGTAGTACACTTACTTGGGCTGGTGTGCTACCAGACACTGAAGGGTGAGATGCAGATCCATCAGCCATACCGGTAGACTCATCTGAAAGCAAAAGCAGCAGCAAACAGTGATGAGCAATATGTGAGTGAGGGTTTCAGGCTGATAGTGACAATCAGCCTAGAACAGAAGCTTCGTAACGCCACTTCGTGCACGAATGTTGGATGTAACCACACGAGAGGAGTGTGCTCCGCTTGTGACGAAGCGAGGCATCTTATCGATTGTAACATCAGCATGACATGTGAATAGTGATTCAGCATGTACCTGAGCTCTGTTGTGTGCGAGCTACTCGCTCAAGCAAGTCATAGTGATTGGAGCTGGAGTCATAATCATCGTCAAAGCTGTAGAGCAGGCGTATGCACGCTGGCTCGGGGTACTGTGTGTTGATCTCGAGACCTGTGTTTTCATTGAACTGATAGATGACCAAATTGTGTGGCTTCTCTGTCTCCTTGCACATGTCACGAATCATGGCCAGCTCTATCTCGCCACCATACACCTTGTCTCTGCGCATGTTGATGATGTACTGCTCTGCCTCGCCTTCGCGTGTACCCAGCAGAGCTCTCAGGTGCGGTATGTTAGCTTCTAGCCTATCACAAACCTCTTGCCGCAAGCTCTTGTGTTCCTTAGGATCACCATTGAGCCCGGCAGCAGCAGACCGGAACAGGCAGTTCCCGTCGCCATCCTGAGTTATGAGCCTCAGACCTTAGTTCGCAAGCTCCGCGTCCCGATCAAATCGCGGGGCAGAAGGAGCGGCATGTGACTGGCCCTGCTCAGTGACACAGAAAGAGTACAGACAGTGATAACACAACAACAGTTACGATGCACGCTTTACAAATGCCTGCACAGTCATCCTACTTGGTCCATGTGGTGATGAAGAGAGGACCGACCACAAAGGACCAATGAGCAACATACACATGATGGGTGGCCAAGACGTGCAATATCATGGCATGATGATGGTGGGTCAGACAGCTTAACTTGAACGCATGCGACACAGATCTGATGAGGGATGGGCTCAAGTCGGACAGTTGTTTGAGTGCTTATTTGGACCAGCTGTATTGTCTATCAGCAGATGGCTACGCTAATTACAGTCACCTTAGATTGCTCTGTCCTAGCGTTCTTGCCACCTCCTGCTGTCTCATGCGTCTCTGTGGCAGAGGTCGCCGCCATTGCAGCTGTGTGTGCCGCCTGTATGACTTCCTGCATCTCCTGCAATGCCCAGCATACATTTCACACGCAGCATCCCATAGAGACTTCAGCGCTTTACACTCTATATAACAAGCAGCCTATCGGAAGGCGTTACGAACCTTTGCAGTGTACCCGACTCCAACTCTCTTGTCACCCACTTCCCACTGCGCAACCTTAGTGCCCTTGTCGCTGCCAAAAGCTCCAAGAATCAAAGCTGCATCGGACGGTTCGCTTGCAGGTCGCTTTGCCGCTAAAGGCTCTGACAGCAGCTCCATGAGTGACCTGCAGGATACATGATACAGCAATGCAGAGAGGGTCAATCGCCTCACAAAACGATAAAATAGAAGTACATTGCAGTCGTCAGCTGATGAGAAAATTAGTCACACCTCAACAGGTATGAAGAATTCTTCCTTGTCAGCTTTCTTGTCAGCTTTCTTGTCAGCTTGCTTGTCAGCTTGCTTGTCAGCTTGCTTGTCAGCTTGCTTGTCAGCTTGCTTGTCAGCTTTCAAGTTCTGTACCATGTTTCTGAGGACCGCTGCTATAGCGGTGACAGACTGCTCCATAGCAGCTGTCACTGTGGCGCTTGACAGCTGTTCCCTCTCTGCAGCTGCAGTGTAAGACGAAGGACAGGAACAGAGACATTGTCTGTGAGATTTAGTAGGAAGCTTATGCACGCTTGAGGCTATCATTGCTTACCTGCTGGTTGCGGTACTGGAACCTCATCTCCAATCCTTACAAGGAGCAAGCGCAAATGTTTAAACCCTACCTTCCCTTGCCCTGGATTCGGCGTAGACGTCTGCTCTACTGTAAACACTGGCGAGCGGGTTGACGCAATCTCCTTTTCCTTGCCAACTGCGAAGAACTCAAGTATAAATCTGCCTGTCAAAGGTAGGCAGATTCTGACTCGCACACGCGCATCTGCAGTATACTGTCCTGCTCTGGGTTGTATAGGCAAGCCGGTTTCGCTTGTTATACCACTGTTATGGTCAATGACCGAACAATATCGCTCTAGGTCATTATCGTGTTTGTAGCGATCGTCATTCTCGGGTTCTGTCCGCAGGATGGTCCACGTATTGCGCAAGACGCCACACATGAGGTGATACCCAATTTGATTGGTGGACTTGTCAACAGTGTGCGAACATGCATCGAACTGCTTCCTGTCTGCTTTTGAGGTCTGCGATTGTTCCAAATTTTTGAACTCCTTCTCCAGATGCACAGCAGTAGCACCGTCCTCGCGGTCCTCGCGTAACAGACGGACCCCCACTACAACAACGTCAGGCTGCACACTGTTGTCGTTGCTGCTGTTGAGAATGTACACATCTTGTCGAAGCACAGCTGCCATCGTCTTGATGCAGATCCGGTCACGCTCGCCGACGCCATGCTTTCGCAGCTGCAACGATAGTTTCATGATGGCGTCTAGCTATAGCGCTCGCGCTAGCTATAGCGATTAACACCGGTTTCGCGAGTGGAGGTACCATTTTTTTGGAGACGGGTGCTTTTCCAAGGAAATAGGGAACAGCTCCCCCAGCTCTGCAAGCAGTGCAGATGTGTTCAGTAGGTGCCTGGGAGCAGATTCAGTCGTCGGAGCTCCGCGGGGGGCTGCGTATGTCGCGAGAAATTGCCAAAAGTCTGACGCACCAGTTGGGAGCCTTTTTCGTGCCATAATCAGCCTTCCAGAGCTGCACTAAGGGCTTGATACTGCTCCATAGGTCAGTCTGCTGCCTGCTGCCGCAGGGCGCCGCCAGATATGGTGAGCTTCGGAAGATCGGGTACCCCTCTGGCAAGTATGATTTTGGGCAGTGCACAGCGAGAGCCATAGCGCTCACCCTGCCGTGCGTCGATTACCGATGTGTCTGTTGGCATCATGTGTCAGCATCTATGGTTTCAGCGCTGCAGACAATGGCGTTTAGCACAACGTGTGGCTCCTTCAAATGTGCCGGGAGCTGTGTGTGAGGTGAAATCACGTGAGATAGCTGAACGGGTGTCACCAGTTAGCTTCAATCGCTTCTCCTCATCACGCTGGGTGATTACTTGCAGCAAGTTTCGCATGGCATGCAGCATACAGCGCTGCATAGCGCCGTGCTGTGCTACACGAGAAAACAACCTGCTGCGACTAGTGACCTCAATTGAACAGCGCAACGCACTATAACCTGGTAGTGTGCCAGCACACACGCTAGTCTGGGATGTCATAACGATAAATGGCCTTACAGCTGGCGGAAACAGCGGTTATGACGGCTAGCAGCCATAGTTCAGGTGCGCACTGTGTCAGAGCAATAGCACGGTGAGTATAGGCGCAATCGTGGCAGTGCACGGCGGAAGAGGGCTCTACAGACCTCTGAAGGAGTGTGACGACATAGCATCTTCTGCAAGTGAGTTCCGAGCGCTCTACGCGACTCAGCATGACACCGCTGAATGCGGACGAGCATGCACACAATGACAATCAGCAAACAACATTGCACGCGTTAGAGGCATGCATTCTACTGCTGGCGCGTCATTGTATTGGTCAAAAGGTTGTGACAATGACTGCAGATCGGTTGTCACAACCTTCTCATGCTGTGTATCTCTGTAATATTGACTGATGTGAGCGCCAGCAGACAGTGCATGCACTCGTTATCGGAGGCCTAGCTGCGACTGGTGTGATGTGAGCTGCTCTGGACTCGTGTTGCAATCGCAGGCATCCACTCTGCTATATTTGTGCCCTCAACTATCGCTGCAACACCTACTTCAGTGGCCTCCGAGAAATCACTGGGTAAACAGATATCGACCCTTTCTGCAGGTGTTCATGTCCAATGCAGCTGCACTAGTTATGTATCGTTGCCTCACACGCTATGACTCATTCAGCGGCACGTGTGCAAGGCTGTCCCATTGCGTTGTCGTGATGAACAGCGATGAAAGCTACTCAATGTGGTAGTTCAGTATGCTGAGTGCAGCGCAGCTGTCGCCTGCCTGTGCCACACCAAAGTATCTGGTGCTGTGGCTGCAGTCTCGATGCGTCTCAACGCTTGTCAGCAATGTTACAGCAGTCGAAACCAGTCATGGTCAGCATTCTAGCATCCCGTACCACTGCACATTGCTCCCTCTCTCTCTCGGTCCGTGCAACCTCCTGATTTACACCACCAAGCAGCCCAGACCCAGTTCAATGGCGCCAACAATCTAAACAGCTCTCAAACAGCCAGTAGTGCCACAGAGCAGGTTCTGATGTCAGGCAAAGAAGGCCTCTACAGCCTGTAGCACGAACCGCAGCTCCATACCATACGTGAGACGATGTCAGCTCCTTTCAGGGTGCCCAGCGCCTGTCCCCACGTGGCATGTCCCGTTGACAGAGTAGCTCATAGGTCTCCTGCAGTGTCCCGGCCAGCAGATAGCCTTCTTGGGCCTGTGCCGCTTCACAAAGGCTCAGCGTTCTACCATCAGTTGGCACGATGCACGCCTGGTCCAGAAACCGAGCTCTGCACAGCAGTGCTCACCACTTCTAAGGCCCTGGCTGAACCACCACACTGTACGCAGCAGATGACAAGTGCAGGGTGAGCGCTATGGCTCTCGCTGTGCACTGCCCAAAATCATACTTGCCAGAGGGGTACCCGATCTTCCGAAGCGCACCATATCTGGCGGCGCCCTGCGGCAGCAGGCAGCAGACTGACCTAACGAGCAGTATCAAGCCCTTAGTGCAGCTCTGGAAGGCTGATTATGGCACGAAAAAGGCTCCCAACTGGTGCGTCAGACTTGTGGCAATTTCTCGCGACATGGGCAGGCCCCGCGGAGCTCCGACGACTGAATGTGCTCCCAGGCACCTACTGAACACATCTGCACCGCTTGCAGAGCTGGGGGAGCTGTTCCCCATTTCCTTGGAAAAGCACCCGTCTCCACGGCACCCGATAAAAATGGTCTCTATTCTCGCGTTTTGGGTGTTAATCGATATCGATTGTGTGTTGAGATTGCCCCCCCGCTTGCAATTGACGCTGGGCTGTTACAACAAATATGTCAAACAACGAAGGGCTACGCTGCAACAGCTAGACATACGGATGTAAGACAGAACGCAGATGACGCCACCCATCCACTCAGGTCATCACAAGATCCGATAGGAAATGTCGAAATGGTGTGTGTGCACACCTGAGGGCAAAGCAATGACGCAACAGCAGCAGCATTGCAAATGCGCAGAACTTCAAAATGCGCTCCCAGACACATCTGCTAGTCGCGCCCTTTTCCCATTTGAACATCGCTCGAAAGCACCACAGCAGTCATGCGAGCAGCCTACTATCTTTCTGCAGCCTGCGCGTGTGTACAAACACCAACCTCAGGGCCAACCTGAGCAGACCAGATGGCATGAGAGTTAGAGTGCGGGACAATACTGATATGACAGGAAGCAATGCACCGGCATCTATCGGCAGAGAGGTGAGCTGCCCTCTGCTTGGCGGTCAGTGCGCACTGCGCAGCCCAGGCAGCTTGTTCGGCTGCCACGCCCTAATGGTTTGTGTGGTCCCTGCTGCTTGCAGAAGTACCTTTCGCCTGATGTGGTGCCAGCAGAACGGCATGTGAAGCGGCACAGCCTGTGATAGCACAGGCTGCTGTTGTGGTTCCTGCAATATCGTGAATGCGAGTCTTGGAGACCGCATCATGTCATCAGCAGAGGTGCACAGAGGCCCTGACTGAAGCATACACCGGTGCAGAGCACAGCTGAGACTCATCGCATGCTAGGTGCTATAGACGAGCACGTTATTGATCAAGCACGCTTCTAACGAGAATTGCAAACAGATGAGATTTTTGCGAGGTGTACGCACTGATGATGTAGCCACACGCAGTGCGTTGGACACTGCGAGAGTCGGGTCACCGTTGTTTTACTGAGGAATAAGCTGCTACCGAAGGTGCGACAGTGTGAAGCTTTTGTGCATGTACTTTACGAGTGGTGTGCCAGCTGCGGACACTGATGACGGATGACCAGGGAGGGATGTTGTGGCATAGTGGACTTGAATCTCGTTATGCCTCGCTGCAGACTAATAAACGCTGCTCAGACCACTATGATAATGAATAGAAAGCGGTTGAGGCGATGGACGACAATACTGTTGTACGCTCACTGCTCTTGTGCTTGCTCTGCATGCCAGCAACAGCGCTTGAGCCTAGGCAATGGGCTTTGCACAATTTCGACACGCAACATGCAACCACTGTCAAGCTGCAGGATACAAGTTGAAGCACGGGGTGCCTGTGTATGCATGGGTACCGCGTGGCATCGTCAAGCGTACGAGGTGACAAACAGCTGTATAACCTCTCGATTTGAGAAGGAGTGTCCATCCATATTGTTTATGCTACGCAACTGCGGGTTCCTCAACGTTACACGATTGCACTATTGAGTCACATGTAGCTAGTCAATTTGAACTACACACCCGGCCGGCTTCATGGGGCACATGCGCATCCGTCATTCCTGCACTGACTTAGCTGAACGCTACTTGCGCACGAAGCACAGCTTTCTGAGCAAATGTGTACCACATGCTTCATCACTGCGCGGCTGCTGAAGTTGCCACCACCTGCTTGGTGCGCTCAGTGAAAAAGCTCACAAGAGAAGCACGGAAGGCGCACCCCTCCTCATCTGTCATAGACTTGTCATCACCGTACACCTGCACCAATCACGGGAACATGATCAACAGCATCAGTCGTGGTATGGAAGCGCCTCTGTGACAGCCATGCACCGTGACACAGCCGTATGTACCTGCACTTCAGTGCTTCCGTACTCCTCCATGATACTCTCGGTGACTGCTTCAGCATCCTGCAGCACATGTAAGCAAGAACAGATCACAACTCACGCTCTAAAGAAGCATGACACGAAATTTTCTTGTGCTTCACAATTACACGTCTGTCTTCCATGGTACAAGACAAGCACAGGTGTGCTGAAGATGATGGACACACCTCCTCATTGAACACCCCATCATAGGTTGCAATCAGCCCAAACCACACGCCTAAGCGCTCTGTGAAGACTAGCTGCCGTTCCTTGGCCAGGCTTGAGACAAACTCGTTCAGTGCTTCATAATGAGTAGCATCCTCCTGCCAGACGGACAAGGCATACAACTCCTTGTATGAGCTACTCGAGCAGTGTGGCTGGCTAGTGTGCAGACTCGCACATAACGTGACTGCATTGTATTGCAGCACACCATCAACGCGGAATGTCCCAGCTTATGAACTCACCTGAGGTGAATCTTGCTCTGCCGAGTCTTCGATGTCAGAGCCATGAAACTGCTGATCTTCATGTTCTGCTAATGGCGTGTCCACTGATGCCAGGACCAGTGAAGTATACGTCTCAAACATAGATCTCAACATGTCCAAGAAGCTGGACTCCGCTAGAGCGAGATTATCATTCTACACATTCACACGAGGAGAACATTTTTTGTTGTGAGGAGCAAGGCGTTTCAGAGCAAAGAACAGACATGCAACGCGCACCTGTGACGCGATGGAGTCGTCATAACTCTCCATAACCTCATGCACTGCGGTGTCCATGTCCTGCAACGACATCAACAGTATACGGCAACCAGACAACGTGGAATGAGCAGCGAGCTTGTGATGCAGTGTTGCTGAGACATGCAAGAGCAGATGTGATCTGATTCGTACCTGATCCTGTCTGTCAAAATCGTATGTGGCGACTAGTCCAAACCAGATGCCCAACGATCGCGAAAAGATCTCGCGTTGACGGTCTGGCAAGGTAGCGGAGATCTGACGAAGCAGATCGTATGGCAGCTGTGCCTGCTCCGCGTCAAACAGGTCCTGAAAATGACACAATCATGACATTCAGCATTCACATGCGATGCGACATGTAACGAGTTGCGACAGCGTGCCAATCGTGGTATCACAGATCTCTCAAGTGCACGAAGGACACAAATAGACATCAGGAGGTGGCTGCTGCCTCGTCACCGACTTGCTGGCACAATCGAGAGGAGGCGTCAAGACTTCACGCAATACAAGGTGAAACCTGTTTCATCGACAAATTTGATACGAAGCGCAGAAAAATGCAGAGGCGATAGTATTCCGTATTATCAGCCACGCAGACATGCTCGACCAGTACAGGAAACCCTGTCTTGTGCGTCACGTCTGTAGTTACTATACAACTCCGGAAACAGTCATCGACGGCAATATGACTCATTTGATGGACTTGATGCCTGCTAAGAAATACGTCATCTGGTACCTCTGTTATAGCACCAATCGTATCACTCTCGCAAGAGACGATACGTGCGCGCTCAGCATCTGTGTTTACGCTATACTCGACCTGCTCTCTGGTTTCATTCACTGCTGCTGCTGCTGCTGGAACATCTGATACTGTTCTTGCAGAAGCTGATCCACGAGCATATATCGCAATACAGTGTGAAAACGTGCAAGAGCAACGAACGCAGATGACATGTGTCTGCATGTAGGAAGGTGTTTGCGTCCTGATGAGAAAATGCGCGTCACAGGAAGCCGTAGCGCGATATGCATGCCTCGCGAATGTCGAACAGTTTCCCACAGTGTCGGCCCTCAACGAGGCCCACAATGTGTCCGAGTAACATAGTGAAAGTATACTGCACTGTCAGCATGGACAGAGATCCGTGGAGCGATACAATTCGCAGTTGCTCTAGAACTCTAGGTCAGGCACAAAGTGAGGCTGTTGATGAAAATCGGTCCTGCTCAGCCAGTTTGCTCAGCCAGTTTTGTTGTGGGCATGCAGCACGGGCTGTACAGCCGGTCACATTGCACGCACTGCAACGGCACTGGCCTAACTAGCCCCCCTGGTCTCACTGGTTCCAAAAAGACCATATGATGCTCACGTTCAAATGAAGCAGCAATGTCCAGTGAAAGGGTAGCGAATGACGACGTATGCGTGCACGTGCACTGTGGGCAAATGAACAGGCTAGCTCACTCTCTAAGCAGCATAATCTCGGTCGTAGATGTAGCTACGCTTGTTGTGTAGAGTGTTGGACTTGGTTGACACTGACCTATAACGCGGGGGTCTGCACCGTACAACAGAGCCTGAATGTGTTTCAGTCCTTGCGACTGCGGTGAGATGGTCCCTGCGCAAATAGAGATAGCAGAGAAATCCGTGAGACATCCTCAGCAAGGTTAACCGACCTAGCGAGATGAAGGAAGGCTATAGGAAGCAATCTGATGGTTGCTCTAGGAACATGAATGATGCAACATGTAACCACAAAGCCAGTTAGTGCAAGCAAAGGTGCTGTGCTTCTACAGACGACTCGCCTTCGAGAGGGTTATTGCGTACGTCTAGGTGCTCCAATGCAGTCAAATTTGCAAACCACGGGGGCAGGTGACCTGTATAGAAGCCAAGCATAACGGAAACATCAGCACAGAGACAGGAAAGTATCGCAGAGTACCCACGTCCATGGGCGCAATCTAATTATGCACATGACTCACAAGCGGAGGTGTGCATGAAACGAGTAAGTTTGTGCTACATCTCTGTTGTCGGTTGCTTATGAGAGCACAGTCCGCATATGTGCATCACGATTCTGGTGAAGCATGCAACGCTTGGACCACATCTTGCCGTCCAGTCAGCAAACTCGCATCGATGATATCAGCATTGCCACCCCGCTTGTGCTCTGCTAGAGTGAGCAGGGTAAGCTTCCCATTACATGGCGTTACCTGTCAGCTGATTGTTCAACAGGAGCAGATATCTCAGCTTAGTCAGCTGTACCATAGACTCTGGTAGTTTTCCTGTCGAAAACAGTATGCCAAGAGAAAGAGTAGCAGTTGCATCAGGCAGCAGATCACATTAGTACACCCACGCAGTTGGAACATTTGTCGTGCGCCGAGATGGCTGGCGGTATTACAACGTTATAATGTATGCAGTCATGAGTGTTCAGCAGAAAGGAGCAATCTGAACAAAGTGATGCAGTCACTGATCGGTCTTGCTCGAATGAAAATAAAGTGATCACACAGCCATGGCAGAATCCGGCTAACACCCCTGCCGCGCGTGCTGCAACCCAAGCTGTCAAAAGTTGCGACCGTCAATCCTCCACAAGTCGAGACTCTATGAGCCAATCCTGACATGACCACACAAGACTGACTTGCACGCAGCCATAACGGACGACACGTCCCGGATACGCACTCGGTGAACTTATTTCCAGACAGGTCCAACATCTCAAGCTGCCGCAAATCGCCTAGCTGTGCCAGAAGATCACCTGGTCAGTCACAAAAAGACACAGTTCCGTATCACTTTTCAGACCACGATTTGCGTAGGTTCACAAACGGGCAAGAGCAATGACAAGCGGGTTGTCAACACGTAACAGCTATACCATCACATTTGCAAGCATATGAGCACAAGTCGTTCAATCATGCTCTTGCTTGGCTGTTCTGGTCCTTGCAAAGATGAGAAGGCGCGCTGGTCGTTGCGACTTCAGTCACAGCTGACGGAGACAGTATGTGATCACAACATGGGCGCACGCCCTGTCTTGATTGATATTTATCACGCTGCTTGGAGTTTGAATTACTAGTACCTCTGCAGGTACGCTCTAATGCACAATCATCGCAGAAAGGCACAGGCAAGCTATTACAACACCATGTGTGCAAGGCTTAAATGCTATTCACTACAAAGCGCACGCAGTTGGCAGTACTGATGACGCAAACAACAGCCAAGGTATCGTGACAAGCTGAACATGCCTGTCGTTGATTACCTGATAGCTCATTGGCGCCAAGCTCAAGCGTCTCAAGATGCGTGAGATTCAGTAGAGATTCAGGCAAACTCTCCTGTACATCGTGGCGTTAATACACAGGCAATGACAGCAACGATTCAACGGCAAAGGCTCAGCTACTTCATCATTACTCTTCTCGACATGATAGCTGAACATCGTGGTCGATGAAAAGATGCACTCGATTCTCTGGGCGTAGAGCCCGTACGGCATCGTAACACGTGCACGCATGCTCTTGGAACTGGCGATCGTGTGACAAACTTGTTAGCGGATCTATATAACATGATGTTACAAATGAATGTATGTGTGTATCAAGATATCTAATCAGGCGTATACAAAGGTGTCATAGACAGCGGGTCATTACAGGATTATGAACATCAGACATGATTACCAACGTGTGCACCCCTGATGCTAGAAATTACAATGCGCAGGTGAAACTGAGAAGCCACAAACAACATTAACGCACATACCTGTGAAACGATTGTGATTTAAGCTAAGATGCCGGAGGCTTGTCAGCAGCCCTAGCCATACAGGCAGTGGACCTGATTGCATGACATTCAAAAACATGGCACAACAGATGTACTGTGACTGCAAGCCCTTAAATCATGCGACATGATAGTGACATTCGCACTCTGTATAGCACACAGGTCGAGAGTGAGCAGTTCAACCCGTTGAGGTTATAGTCTGCATCAGGACACGCTCATGCGCACATCGTATACATGTTGTGTGATGACACATCTCCTGTCAACTGATTGATACCCAACGATAGGGTCTGCAGATCCTGGCAGCTGTGCCAGAGATTCAGGTAGCTTCCCTGCATGTGACCAGTAACAAACACATATGCACACAATGGAGTCGAAACGTCATCATAGAGACACCAAGTTGTGAAACATGGAGAGACCCTGAAACCGTAACAGCATCGTCATATTCTTGCCCTTCATGGATGTGAACAACACTGTGGACAGTGGGATAGTCGCACCAAGTTTGATATGTACGACCATATCATGCATCGATTTGGCGCAGACTCGTTTGAGCGTGATGTTTCATGACAACCTGCACTGCGAGACTCATGTCTTATGCATGTACTGTCCAGGCTATTCCCACTCAAATTTAGCTTCTGTAACGCTCGCAGTTGACCAAGCTCATGCGGTACTGTTCCTGGAAAAAGTACAACACGTCCAGCACATTTGCCAGTTTCGGTAACATGAGATCAGATCCGGACCAAGCTCGGGGTCATCATTAGTGACTGCGCCGACAGATTGACACGGTCCCAAACAGGTCTTGTGCTACGCATACCGTGGGCCGTTTGAGTGGTCTTTTGGCATATTGTTTACTCATGCTAGTGCAGATGTTCTTGAAAGCCGGCACGATGTAACACCTCACGCCTGCCAGATTTCGTGTTTGCACTGTAGCAAAGCAGAGACGAGCCACTGTGTGCTTACCGTGCAAACCGCTGCTCCTAAGAACCAGTTGCTTGAGAGACACCAGTCACCAAGCCAGGCGCAATTGTACCTGCGATGCAGAAAGTAATATTTACAAACCGTCGAGCCTTGCCAAGTCATCCTCGTATACAACTGACATCCAAAGCTAGAGCAGATCAGTCAGGCACTGAAAGATGGCATGACTTCTCATGATGTACTGTCAGGCACTACCAGTGGTGTATACAAGTCATGCGTGCCACGCGAGGCGGTGGCATGCCGAGGCAAGTCTGCTCGTGCTGAGAGATCTTTTTGCAGAGGCACGTAGTCAATATTGTAAACTATAAGAAAGGTTGAGATGAGCATCACCTGACAGCTGAAGGTTGCCAAGGTTCAGTATCTCAAGATGCGTGAGAGCCACTAGACTACTAGGCAGCTCTCCTGTCGTCATGACATGCAAACAAAGGAATATAGCCATGATCATTCTGCTTCACGAATCAACCTACAAGCGCCCGCGGTCGTGCAAGGGTGCACTTGATCAAATAGGCGTGAAGCTCTTGCCGCATGGTGACACGTGTGCACACAGTCTCTTAGCGGTTCTGATCGTGTTTTCAAACTTCTTGTTGATTCATCGACCCATGGACTCTTTGGGGGTATGCCAACGATTGATGACAGCAGGACAACGCACAGCTGCACAAAGAGTGTACAGAAACGGCAACTTACATGGAACCTGCAAGCTACGACAAGTTCTAAGGACATACCTGTGAAGCGATTGCCCTCTGCATCGAACTGTTGCAGCTTGGTCAGATGCCCTAGCCATACAGGCAGTGGACCTGATTGCATGACATTCAAACAACATGGCAAAACAGATGTACTGTGACTGCAAGCCCTTGAATCATGCAACATGATAGTGACATTCACCACACTGTATAGCACACAGGTCAAGAGCGAGCAGTTCAGCCTATTGAGGTACAGTCTGCATTAGCGCACGCTCATGCGCACATCGTATACATGTTATGTGGATGACACATCACCTGTCAGCTGATTGCTACCCAACAAGAGAGTTTGCAGATCTGTCAGCTGTGCCAGAGATTCAGGTAACTCCTCTGCATGTGACCATTACCAAGACGATATGCGATCAACAGAATCGAAACGTCATAGGGACACCAAGTTGTAAACATTGATAAATCCCTGAACCTTGACTGTATCATCGTCGTGCGCATGAAGGAAACACCAATGCAGGCTCTGAAAAGATCTGGCTGAGACTTGTTGGCATGATCAAATCATGCATTACTTTCGTGCACAATCGTTCGAGGCTCATGTAAGTGTGATAGCCGGCCTAAATTGATGTCCATGACTATGCGAGCACCTGTCAGGTTGCTCACACTCAGATCTAGCTTCTGCAACTGCCGCAGTTGACCAAGCTCCTGTGGTATTGTTCCTAGAGAGACAGTGTTGCACAATCACCATTGCCAGTCCAGCAGTACAAGGTTAGCTTAGGACCAGGCTCCCCTAGAATTCACTGACTAGCAGAATGGCTCACTTACATCGTCCACTCACGCAACTGCACAGGTCAGCAGGTACGGTTCGAGCAGGATCGACAGTTCAACTTGTCACGAGTAGACGATCTCATATTCGCGTCTTGATGAATCAGACAGGAGCTCTACTATGCGCTTACCGTGGAGACCGCTGCGGACAAGACTGAATTGCTTGAGAGAGACCAGTCCACCAAGCCATAACGGGATTGTGCCTGCAGGGCAGAAGTCAGAATACGTACAACCCGTCAGGCCTGCTTGAAACAGTCTAAAAACGTGCATCTCAAGGTAAGCACGCCAGGTAGGCACTTGAAGGCAGCATGCCTCCTTCGCGATGGTCACATCAGGCACTGCCAGTGATGCACGTCATGCATGTGCGCAACGTGATGCCATGCGGAAGAAAGTCTGCTCGTGCCAAGAGGTCTGTCCGACCAAAATGTGAACAGCGAGCATCTGCAACGCTAACATATGCATCACCTGATAGTTCATTGATGCCAAGGGTCAGGGCCTCAAGACGCGTGAGATTCAGTAAAGATCTTGGGAGCTCTCCTGCACATTATGACGTTACGCACACAGCAAGTACGGCAATGAGAAACAGCAGAGGCTCAGTTGACTCATCAGTTTGTCTCTCGACGCAGTAGCTGAGCACCCGCGGTCGGTGAAGAGATGCGCTTGATCGTCTAGGCGTAGAGCTCTTTTCCCATCAGTACACGTGGGCACACATCCTGTCAGGTGTAGCGATCGTGTTGCGAACGTGTTGTAGCATCATCGAGATGCAATGAGTTTTGCGTATACATGTGTCATTGACAGCAGGACATCACTCAGAATCACAGTATACAGCAACAGGAGCAAGCAACACGCAGGACGAGCGAGGGCGCTCCAACAGTCGAACCACGCCATATCATCATGAAGAGTCCAGTGCCTGAATACGCACCTTCGAACCTGTTGTAGTGCAGCGAGATCTGGCGAAGTTTCCTCAACTCCCCTAACTGTGGAGGCAAGCGTCCTGTGCCACGACAGAAAGGCACGATGGCATTGGTGTTATAATGTGAGTGATTGTAAGCAAGTACACTGCGCTGGACGACAACAGGTCAAGGAGCCACAACGGGCAATAGTCCAATTTGCCAGAGATAAAGTCTGAAAGCAGGCCTATGCATTCAGGTCACCTGTCAATATATTCTTCGACAGCTGAAGGTTCTGCAGATTTGTTAGCTGTGCTAGAGACTCGGGTAGTACACCTGTGCCCAGACCATGCAGCAAAGAAACAGCACCAATGCAGATGGCAGCACACGCTAGAAGTCTCATGGATTGCGACAGCTTTGCTTGTGTCTCAGGGTGAGCAGACATTGCAGTGTGATCCCACCTGATGTCAGCGCGAATGGCCAGACGCGGCGAAACAGCTTTGCAAACTTGGTAACTTCTCTTGAAGGTGAGGTGCAGTCGCGATGGATGTGATTGCAAGAGACCGTGCAATAGCTACACTATAAAGCGTCTGGGCTTGTTATTGCTGATGCACTGCACATCAAGTCTGTATAAGCTGCTTTGCACCTGGCAACATGACTATAACATCAACTTATGAAGTAATTGTTGTTGGCACCTGTCAGCTGATTATCAGAAAGATTCAATGTCTGAAGCTTCTTCAAACGACCCAGCCACGGTGGTAAGACACCTGCATTGATCGAAATCAGGGAACAACGCGCTGCATTGCATTGCTCTGAGCTTTAATTTACTGGTGAACTTCCAATATAAAATTTCGCATTACAGGCGAACGCAACACCCTGACACAAACTAACGATGTCATGGTATCGCCTCAAGCACACGTGATTATGTGGGAAGAAGCGAGCAAAATCCCTTGCTACAGCTGCAATTGCCTTTGTTTCCATAGCTGCGACCAAAAAGACCGTTACCTGATAGCTGATTACGGCTCAGCTCGAGAACTTTGAGGTTCACAAGCTCCACTAGAAAGCTAGGCAGCTCTCCTGTCATACCATCATAGCGTAGCATCGCACCAACACCAATTGAATTGACAAGCGGGTCTCTATGAACACCTTCAAAACGGGACTATCACTACTTCGACGCGCGCTCATGTATTTGCTGCATACTGAAACGCGACACTGTACACACGACACGTGGTGCTCCACACGGATGGGCACAGTAAGGTACATTGACTACATGGCAAAGCTGTGCATGAGTGAGCTGCTCAACTATCGCAAAAGCAGCAATGGCTCGTGACAGTAACAAGCAAAATACAGCTAGTTTGTCGTGCAAGGTGGCTTGACCGTGTTGATGTGACCGTCGCCTGTCTTACCTGACAGCTGGTTTGCGCTCAGATTCAGTGTTTTCAGGTACTTGAACGTGCCAATGGCCTCAAACGTGCCAATGGCAGGTGGAACAGCGCCTGCACACGACGCATGATCAAAGACGCAAATGACAATAGCATGATTAACAGAGCTTTGAGACGGGCTCGGTTGTTGCTGAAGGCAGACTTCAGCAGCCGTGAGAGATTGACTCGACATCAGCAGGTCATGACCTTGAAGTGAGGCGAGATGATGCGAGCTCAAGACACACCAACGTGTGTAATGAGAGCATTCTGCTGATGGCTGCTGCCTTGTGCAAGTTATATAATGCGCTGAGAATGACACAGAACGCTAGTCATGCGTATGCGGGCTAAGGCGTGAGTACCTTGCAGATTGCTGTGAAACAATGTGAGGCTTTGGAGTTTCCCGTCGTCGCGAAATGCATTGGCTTCCATGGTCGGGGTCCCTGTGCCTCCTAGTGCTTGCCAAAGCTCCTGAAGGGCAGCGCCGTCTGCGATAAGGTCGCAAGCACGGCATGCATACGCTAAGCCGCTTCTTCGTGGTCTTAGAAGTTTGAAGTGGGATAGACTTCAAATCTGGCATCAGATAATGAACCCGACACATATTGATGTCCATGCGAGAACAACCACCACCGCCTCAGAGGTACACACACCTTGCATCTTTCCGACCTCTTCAGCTGTCAACAGTACGTCCTCACCGCTCATGATGGACTTTGTCACGTCTTAAGATGTGATACTTTGTGCTGATGCTAGTTCGCAAGGCTCAGGCTAAAAAAATCCTGTCAAAAGATATTGCTTGCCAATGCTCCCCGTGTACTGTGCAAGTGTATCTGCTGTGTGCGTCAGTGTCTTCTGAGAGAGGGATCGACTGAAAGCCGGCTGTCACGTTTCGAAGCCGAGCACATAATTTAACCCTAAATTCAGGTTGCTGGCTTGGACGCAGACAAGAAGAGCAGAAGGGTCCCGACAAAGGATTAATGCTGTACAGATTTTGGCTGCCCCTCACTGCTATCAGCATCAGCTGAAGCTTGATCAGGCCTTCACGACCTTTGCCTTACCTCTCCGAATTCCAACCTGTTGTTTGCGTCTCAGCACTGCATTGCAACACATCTGCGCCAAAGGAGGAGAAATCATCACTCTGACTTGCGGTGGCCTGAGCTTCAGGCCATGAATCAGCAGTATGCATCAGAACTGACGGGCACTGCCTTGCAAGGTATGCATTCCAATATACAAGTGCTGGTGTCACATATACACGCTATTCGCGCAGAATCTCATCAAGCTTGATACATTTCCTTCCACAAGATCAACTTTCTCGCTGCGTGTGTGTGTGTGCGCGCGCACGCTTTTGGCGCAGATGGAGCCGCATTGAAGGAAGTCTGCACAGCGTTAGGGTGTACCGATGATCTGACTTTGGAACCTGGTCCTTCTTCTGACGTCAAAGTGCAGACTCTGCAGCTACCCGCCACAAATCTGCAAGGTATCCTGCTCGACTGTGTGCAATGGATGCGGATGCTTGGCCCAGCTTCGAGCTGCGCAAGGGCGAAACTCGTACCGTCCTGTCACATCACACCTTGTCTGAAATGCGTCGCCAGCGTTAACAGGCTTTCTTCGATTCGTAAATCACGCTTCTGACAGGCGTTCTCTCGTCAGCTATTGGAAAGCTACCAGACCTGGTCATTCTTGATTTGGGCGACAATCTGCTTTCAGGTCTGAGCACTTCCTACCTGCCAGCATTTTGACTCAGTTGTGAATGAGCTTCACATCTCCATGCGCTTACATCTGTCGTCATAAACTTTGCTGCAATAATGGCCTTACGGCTGCGACATGAACGATCACGCGTACGTCACAGCTTGTATCTCTTCCAAAGCTAGACCAGCGCCTTCCTCTTGGTTCAGGATACGGACGTGCATCACCGCATCATGTGAACATCACAACATGCGCACTGCAGCGCCTTGCCTGACACGCGTTGTTTTGTGCTTATACTGATACAGGTTTTCTCCCTAAGCAGTTAGGCTCTCTTCTGAAGTTGGAAGAGCTGAAGCTCGGCAATAACGCATTTGAAGGTGAATGTACAGTACATAGAAATGTCCTTGTTCCTCGAAGACGACATCAACACGTCAAACAGGGTTTGGCAGAAGTTTTCAACCAGAGCTAGTGGGAATTTCCACGCGACATCATACTTTCTGCGCATCGTCGCACCAGACATGGCTTGTCCTGAGCGCGAATCAGCACAACCACGCTATAGGTCTGCAGATATCTCATTACCTCCTTGGCACACTTCGGTCGTATTGAATATTGAATGGTGGTCGTTCTGTATTTATGCATGTACTATCTTGTGACATCGACAATTTTCTATCACCTTTGAGTGGTTGGCTTGTCAATTGTGTCCACACGCTATGACATAGAGAGTGTGGTCAGCACCTCGAGGTGCCTTACACTTACAGACATACTCTGTTATGTTGTTATGTTTGTGTGTCATGTGTTAGGTTGCTTGTCCCCATGGTTGAAGAAGCTCACAAATCTGAAACATCTTGACCTAGCCGATAACCAGTTCACAGGTATGAATGTGAGGCCATATAGGAGATCTCAGATGTCATATGGCGATTGTCGCTGACATGTGCCAGCTGTGAAAGTTCCTGTTAGTCTTGCAGTTGTATCAAGCTTTTGTCTCGGTCGTGTATTCGCTGATAGCTTTTCTGTCATGATCTACTGCAGTTCTCAGAGATGTATCACTCCAATCCTTGCAAAGACTGCTGTGCTATACGGTTCGCGATGCTGATGATACACCAGACATATTGCTGCATACCAAGTGACTTCAGACCAACTGCACCTCTGAGGTGTGTGTGTGTGTGAGTGAGCTAGCTTGGACAGTGCAGGCGGACCATAGCACAGTTGGCACATTGATAGGCACGTGATATAGCCCAATTGAGCTTACGTATCCTTGATGTTTCTGCGGTGTTTCGTTGTATTGTTGTTGTTCTTGCATAACAGGTCCACTACCTGACTCATTGGCGCATCTCACCAATCTTGAATCTCTTGATCTGAGCGGGAATCAGCTAACAGGTAATGCTGATTCTGCAGCAATCAAAGATGTACTTTGTCCGCGCATCGACTGCCCTGATTTTGGTATTTGTATATAGCAGTTGCTCAAACTCAGTTGTTATAGACCTTTCACAGCAGATTGATTTCGTGAGACCCACATAAGTACCTCTATGAGCTGTTCATATTACAGGCTCATTCAGTGATCATGGATAGATCACGTCTCATAATTGCAGTTATTGTTTTTCTGTCATATTCCAGGTCGTATTCCAGCATGGTTAGGAGAGCTGGTCAATCTTCATGAGTTGTTTCTGCATTCTAACAACTTCAACAACGGTACGTAATGGGTCACCTGCTGCAACGTATAAGCTTCCTGTCGCAGCTAGCATGAGCCATGTTTTAGCCGCACTCTGTTGTAGGAAATGCTAACCACTCTGCTGATATTTTGTTGCTGTGTCTGTGTGGTGCTTCATTATGGTTGCATGATAGGTGGGCTGCCTGACTCATTAGCGCACCTCACAAAGCTTGAGTCTCTTGAGCTGAGCAACACTCAGCTGTCAGGTACTACTGATACTGAGTTATCATGCACATTTGCATACAAGTCACTATGCTGTTCAGTCTGTGTACCACTCAATGCATTGAGTTTTGACTGAACATGATGTGGTATCATATCGATTATGATGCATGCATGTCCTATGTATGAGTGGCACACACACACACAGTTCATCTCATTACACATCATCGCATGTTACATCGCTTGTGACTGACCTTTATTGCTCCCGTAGTATCTTGTGACATCGACCATCTGTTCTCACCTATGAGTGGTTGGCTTGTCAATTGTGTCCACACGATATGACATAGAGACTGTGGTCAACACATCGAGGTGCCTCACACGTACAGACATACTCTGTGTATGCTGTTATGTTTGTGTGTCATGTGTTAGGTTGCTTGCCCCCATGGTTGAAGAAGCTCACACATCTGAAACATCTTCACCTAGTTGATAATCAGTTCAAAGGTATGAATGTGAGGCCATATAGGAGATCTCAGATGTCATATGGCGATTGTCGCTGACATGTACCAGCTGTGAAAGTTCCTATTAGTCTTGCAGGTGTATCAAGCTTTTGTCTCGGTCGTATATTCGCTGATAGCTTTTCTGTCATGATCTACTGCAGTTCTCAAAGATGTATCGCTCCAATCCTTGCAAAGACTGCTGTGCTATACGGTTCGCGATACTGATGATACACCAGACATACTGCTGCATACTAAGCGACTTCAGGTCAATTGCACCTTTGAGGTGTGTGTGTGTGAGAGTGAGCCAGGTTATACAGTGCAGGCGAACCATAGCACAGCTGGCACATTGATAGGCACGTGATATACCCCAATTGAGCTTACGTATCATTGATGTTTCTGCAGTGTCTCGTTGTATTGTTGTTGTTCTTGCATAACAGGTCCACTACCTGACTCATTGGCGCATCTCACCAAGCTTGAATCTCTTGATCTGAGTGGTAATCAGCTATCAGGTAATGCTGATTCTGCAGCAATCAAAGATGTACTTTGTCCGCGCATCGACTGCCCTGATTTTGGGAATTGTATATAGCAGTTGCTCTAACTCAGTTGCTATAGGCCTTCCGCTATCAGATTGATTTCATGAGATTTTTAGAAGTAGCTCCATGAGCTGTTCATATTACAGGCTCATTCAGTGATCATTGATAGATCGCGTGTCATGATTGCAGTTGTTGTTTTTCTGTCGTATTTCAGGTCGTATCCCAGCATGGCTAGGGGAGCTGATCAGTCTTCATGAGTTACACCTACATTCTAACAACTTCATCACGGGTACGTGATGAGTCACCTGCTGCAACATATAAGATTCCGGTCTCATCTAGCCCATGTGTTAGCCGCACTCTGTTGTAGGAAATGCTAACCACTCTGCTAATATTTTGTTGCTGTGTCTGTGTGGTGCTTCATTATGGTTGCATGATAGGTGGGCTGCC
>CAXIVC010000045.1:27500-43068 GCA_964035585.1 Polytrichum formosum | reverse complement strand
TTTGAGTCAAGCTAATTTATTCAGAAAGTTTTAGATAGATCTAATTGATATAAATGGAGAAATTATCAAAAATGTGTAAAAACTTCAAGAATTTTTAACCATGTTAATATTGCACCCAGTGAGTCGAAACCTTCTGCAAAGTTTTCTATTAGGGTATGAAATGCTTGTGAAAAAATTCAGTTCAATAGGGCCATTAGTTTAAGAGATAGCTAAATTATAAGATGAAAAATTGAGATTGTTCATATTTTAGGGAACTGGTGTTTTCAATACTGAAGCTTAGGGGGTCGAGAGATTGAGTTTGCCGGTTAGTGACCGACAAGCATTGCGTTTTTTCGCACCTAAAACCAGCGTATAGACCACTAATAGTTAGGAATAAGTGAAGTATTGACTGCATTGTAAATTTTAGATAATCATTTGAAATTGAAATAAAATCTAAACTACCTAAGGTAGAGAACCCAAATTAATTTTATTTTATCAATTTTGAGTCAAGCTAATTTATTCAGAAAGTTTTAGATAGATCTAATTGATATAAATGGAGAAATTATCAAAAATGTGTAAAAACTTCAAGAATTTTTAACCATGTTAATATTGCACCCAGTGAGTCGAAACCTTCTGCAAAGTTTTCTATTAGGGTATGAAATGCTTGTGAAAAAATTCAGTTCAATAGGGCCATTAGTTTAAGAGATAGCTAAATTATAAGATGAAAAATTGAGATTGTTCATATTTTAGGGAACTGGTGTTTTCAATACTGAAGCTTAGGGGGTCGAGAGATTGAGTTTGCCGGTTAGTGACCGACAAGCATTGCGTTTTTTCGCACCTAAAACCAGCGTATAGACCACTAATAGTTAGGAATAAGTGAAGTATTGACTGCATTGTAAATTTTAGATAATCATTTGAAATTGAAATAAAATCTAAACTACCTAAGGTAGAGAACCCAAATTAATTTTATTTTATCAATTTTGAGTCAAGCTAATTTATTCAGAAAGTTTTAGATAGATCTAATTGATATAAATGGAGAAATTATCAAAAATGTGTAAAAACTTCAAGAATTTTTAACCATGTTAATATTGCACCCAGTGAGTCGAAACCTTCTGCAAAGTTTTCTATTAGGGTATGGAATGCTTGTGAAAAAATTCAGTTCAATAGGACTATTAGTTTAAGAGATAGCTTAATTATAAGATGAAAAATTGAGATTGTTCATATTTTAGGGAACTGGTGTTTTCAATACTGAAGCTTAGGGGGTCGAGAGATTGAGTTTGCCGGTTAGTGACCGACAAGCATTGCGTTTTTTCGCACCTAAAACCAGCGTATAGACCACTAATAGTTAGGAATAAGTGAAGTATTGACTGCATTGTAAATTTTAGATAATCATTTGAAATTGAAATAAAATCTAAACTACCTAAGGTAGAGAACCCAAATTAATTTTATTTTATCAATTTTGAGTCAAGCTAATTTATTCAGAAAGTTTTAGATAGATCTAATTGATATAAATGGAGAAATTATCAAAAATGTGTAAAAACTTCAAGAATTTTTAACCATGTTAATATTGCACCCAGTGAGTCGAAACCTTCTGCAAAGTTTTCTATTAGGGTATGAAATGCTTGTGAAAAAATTCAGTTCAATAGGGCCATTAGTTTAAGAGATAGCTAAATTATAAGATGAAAAATTGAGATTGTTCATATTTTAGGGAACTGGTGTTTTCAATACTGAAGCTTAGGGGGTCGAGAGATTGAGTTTGCCGGTTAGTGACCGACAAGCATTGCGTTTTTTCGCACCTAAAACCAGCGTATAGACCACTAATAGTTAGGAATAAGTGAAGTATTGACTGCATTGTAAATTTTAGATAATCATTTGAAATTGAAATAAAATCTAAACTACCTAAGGTAGAGAACCCAAATTAATTTTATTTTATCAATTTTGAGTCAAGCTAATTTATTCAGAAAGTTTTAGATAGATCTAATTGATATAAATGGAGAAATTATCAAAAATGTGTAAAAACTTCAAGAATTTTTAACCATGTTAATATTGCACCCAGTGAGTCGAAACCTTCTGCAAAGTTTTCTATTAGGGTATGAAATGCTTGTGAAAAAATTCAGTTCAATAGGGCCATTAGTTTAAGAGATAGCTAAATTATAAGATGAAAAATTGAGATTGTTCATATTTTAGGGAACTGGTGTTTTCAATACTGAAGCTTAGGGGGTCGAGAGATTGAGTTTGCCGGTTAGTGACCGACAAGCATTGCGTTTTTTCGCACCTAAAACCAGCGTATAGACCACTAATAGTTAGGAATAAGTGAAGTATTGACTGCATTGTAAATTTTAGATAATCATTTGAAATTGAAATAAAATCTAAACTACCTAAGGTAGAGAACTCAAATTAATTTTATTTTATCAATTTTGAGTCAAGCTAATTTATTCAGAAAGTTTTAGATAGATCTAATTGATATAAATGGAGAAATTATCAAAAATGTGTAAAAACTTCAAGAATTTTTAACCATGTTAATATTGCACCCAGTGAGTCGAAACCTTCTGCAAAGTTTTCTATTAGGGTATGAAATGCTTGTGAAAAAATTCAGTTCAATAGGGCCATTAGTTTAAGAGATAGCTAAATTATAAGATGAAAAATTGAGATTGTTCATATTTTAGGGAACTGGTGTTTTCAATACTGAAGCTTAGGGGGTCGAGAGATTGAGTTTGCCGGTTAGTGACCGACAAGCATTGCGTTTTTTCGCACCTAAAACCAGCGTATAGACCACTAATAGTTAGGAATAAGTGAAGTATTGACTGCATTGTAAATTTTAGATAATCATTTGAAATTGAAATAAAATCTAAACTACCTAAGGTAGAGAACCCAAATTAATTTTATTTTATCAATTTTGAGTCAAGCTAATTTATTCAGAAAGTTTTAGATAGATCTAATTGATATAAATGGAGAAATTATCAAAAATGTGTAAAAACTTCAAGAATTTTTAACCATGTTAATATTGCACCCAGTGAGTCGAAACCTTCTGCAAAGTTTTCTATTAGGGTATGAAATGCTTGTGAAAAAATTCAGTTCAATAGGGCCATTAGTTTAAGAGATAGCTAAATTATAAGATGAAAAATTGAGATTGTTCATATTTTAGGGAACTGGTGTTTTCAATACTGAAGCTTAGGGGGTCGAGAGATTGAGTTTGCCGGTTAGTGACCGACAAGCATTGCGTTTTTTCGTACCTATTATTCTCGTAAAAAATCTTAAGGGGTCGGGAGATTGAGTTTGCGGTGAGTGACCGACAAGCATTGCGTTTTTTCGCACCTATTATTCTCGTAAAAAATCTTAAGGGGTCGGGAGATTGAGTTTGCCGGTTAGTGACCGACAAGCATTGCGTTTTTTCCCACCTAAAACCAGCGTATAGACCACTAATAGTTAGGAATAAGTGAAGTATTGACTGCATTGTAAATTTTAGATAATCATTTGAAATTGAAATAAAATCTAAACTACCTAAGGTAGAGAACCCAAATTAATTTTATTTTATCAATTTTGAGTCAAGCTAATTTATTCAGAAAGTTTTAGATAGATCTAATTGATATAAATGGAGAAATTATCAAAAATGTGTAAAAACTTCAAGAATTTTTAACCATGTTAATATTGCACCCAGTGAGTCGAAACCTTCTGCAAAGTTTTCTATTAGGGTATGAAATGCTTGTGAAAAAATTCAGTTCAATAGGGCCATTAGTTTAAGAGATAGCTAAATTATAAGATGAAAAATTGAGATTGTTCATATTTTAGGGAACTGGTGTTTTCAATACTGAAGCTTAGGGGGTCGAGAGATTGAGTTTGCCGGTTAGTGACCGACAAGCATTGCGTTTTTTCGCACCTAAAACCAGCGTATAGACCACTAATAGTTAGGAATAAGTGAAGTATTGACTGCATTGTAAATTTTAGATAATCATTTGAAATTGAAATAAAATCTAAACTACCTAAGGTAGAGAACCCAAATTAATTTTATTTTATCAATTTTGAGTCAAGCTAATTTATTCAGAAAGTTTTAGATAGATCTAATTGATATAAATGGAGAAATTATCAAAAATGTGTAAAAACTTCAAGAATTTTTAACCATGTTAATATTGCACCCAGTGAGTCGAAACCTTCTGCAAAGTTTTCTATTAGGGTATGAAATGCTTGTGAAAAAATTCAGTTCAATAGGGCCATTAGTTTAAGAGATAGCTAAATTATAAGATGAAAAATTGAGATTGTTCATATTTTAGGGAACTGGTGTTTTCAATACTGAAGCTTAGGGGGTCGAGAGATTGAGTTTGCCGGTTAGTGACCGACAAGCATTGCGTTTTTTCGCACCTAAAACCAGCGTATAGACCACTAATAGTTAGGAATAAGTGAAGTATTGACTGCATTGTAAATTTTAGATAATCATTTGAAATTGAAATAAAATCTAAACTACCTAAGGTAGAGAACCCAAATTAATTTTATTTTATCAATTTTGAGTCAAGCTAATTTATTCAGAAAGTTTTAGATAGATCTAATTGATATAAATGGAGAAATTATCAAAAATGTGTAAAAACTTCAAGAATTTTTAACCATGTTAATATTGCACCCAGTGAGTCGAAACCTTCTGCAAAGTTTTCTATTAGGGTATGAAATGCTTGTGAAAAAATTCAGTTCAATAGGGCCATTAGTTTAAGAGATAGCTAAATTATAAGATGAAAAATTGAGATTGTTCATATTTTAGGGAACTGGTGTTTTCAATACTGAAGCTTAGGGGGTCGAGAGATTGAGTTTGCCGGTTAGTGACCGACAAGCATTGCGTTTTTTCGCACCTAAAACCAGCGTATAGACCACTAATAGTTAGGAATAAGTGAAGTATTGACTGCATTGTAAATTTTAGATAATCATTTGAAATTGAAATAAAATCTAAACTACCTAAGGTAGAGAACCCAAATTAATTTTATTTTATCAATTTTGAGTCAAGCTAATTTATTCAGAAAGTTTTAGATAGATCTAATTGATATAAATGGAGAAATTATCAAAAATGTGTAAAAACTTCAAGAATTTTTAACCATGTTAATATTGCACCCAGTGAGTCGAAACCTTCTGCAAAGTTTTCTATTAGGGTATGAAATGCTTGTGAAAAAATTCAGTTCAATAGGGCCATTAGTTTAAGAGATAGCTAAATTATAAGATGAAAAATTGAGATTGTTCATATTTTAGGGAACTGGTGTTTTCAATACTGAAGCTTAGGGGGTCGAGAGATTGAGTTTGCCGGTTAGTGACCGACAAGCATTGCGTTTTTTCGCACCTAAAACCAGCGTATAGACCACTAATAGTTAGGAATAAGTGAAGTATTGACTGCATTGTAAATTTTAGATAATCATTTGAAATTGAAATAAAATCTAAACTACCTAAGGTAGAGAACCCAAATTAATTTTATTTTATCAATTTTGAGTCAAGCTAATTTATTCAGAAAGTTTTAGATAGATCTAATTGATATAAATGGAGAAATTATCAAAAATGTGTAAAAACTTCAAGAATTTTTAACCATGTTAATATTGCACCCAGTGAGTCGAAACCTTCTGCAAAGTTTTCTATTAGGGTATGAAATGCTTGTGAAAAAATTCAGTTCAATAGGGCCATTAGTTTAAGAGATAGCTAAATTATAAGATGAAAAATTGAGATTGTTCATATTTTAGGGAACTGGTGTTTTCAATACTGAAGCTTAGGGGGTCGAGAGATTGAGTTTGCCGGTTAGTGACCGACAAGCATTGCGTTTTTTCGCACCTAAAACCAGCGTATAGACCACTAATAGTTAGGAATAAGTGAAGTATTGACTGCATTGTAAATTTTAGATAATCATTTGAAATTGAAATAAAATCTAAACTACCTAAGGTAGAGAACCCAAATTAATTTTATTTTATCAATTTTGAGTCAAGCTAATTTATTCAGAAAGTTTTAGATAGATCTAATTGATATAAATGGAGAAATTATCAAAAATGTGTAAAAACTTCAAGAATTTTTAACCATGTTAATATTGCACCCAGTGAGTCGAAACCTTCTGCAAAGTTTTCTATTAGGGTATGAAATGCTTGTGAAAAAATTCAGTTCAATAGGGCCATTAGTTTAAGAGATAGCTAAATTATAAGATGAAAAATTGAGATTGTTCATATTTTAGGGAACTGGTGTTTTCAATACTGAAGCTTAGGGGGTCGAGAGATTGAGTTTGCCGGTTAGTGACCGACAAGCATTGCGTTTTTTCGCACCTAAAACCAGCGTATAGACCACTAATAGTTAGGAATAAGTGAAGTATTGACTGCATTGTAAATTTTAGATAATCATTTGAAATTGAAATAAAATCTAAACTACCTAAGGTAGAGAACCCAAATTAATTTTATTTTATCAATTTTGAGTCAAGCTAATTTATTCAGAAAGTTTTAGATAGATCTAATTGATATAAATGGAGAAATTATCAAAAATGTGTAAAAACTTCAAGAATTTTTAACCATGTTAATATTGCACCCAGTGAGTCGAAACCTTCTGCAAAGTTTTCTATTAGGGTATGAAATGCTTGTGAAAAAATTCAGTTCAATAGGGCCATTAGTTTAAGAGATAGCTAAATTATAAGATGAAAAATTGAGATTGTTCATATTTTAGGGAACTGGTGTTTTCAATACTGAAGCTTAGGGGGTCGAGAGATTGAGTTTGCCGGTTAGTGACCGACAAGCATTGCGTTTTTTCGCACCTAAAACCAGCGTATAGACCACTAATAGTTAGGAATAAGTGAAGTATTGACTGCATTGTAAATTTTAGATAATCATTTGAAATTGAAATAAAATCTAAACTACCTAAGGTAGAGAACCCAAATTAATTTTATTTTATCAATTTTGAGTCAAGCTAATTTATTCAGAAAGTTTTAGATAGATCTAATTGATATAAATGGAGAAATTATCAAAAATGTGTAAAAACTTCAAGAATTTTTAACCATGTTAATATTGCACCCAGTGAGTCGAAACCTTCTGCAAAGTTTTCTATTAGGGTATGAAATGCTTGTGAAAAAATTCAGTTCAATAGGGCCATTAGTTTAAGAGATAGCTAAATTATAAGATGAAAAATTGAGATTGTTCATATTTTAGGGAACTGGTGTTTTCAATACTGAAGCTTAGGGGGTCGAGAGATTGAGTTTGCCGGTTAGTGACCGACAAGCATTGCGTTTTTTCGCACCTAAAACCAGCGTATAGACCACTAATAGTTAGGAATAAGTGAAGTATTGACTGCATTGTAAATTTTAGATAATCATTTGAAATTGAAATAAAATCTAAACTACCTAAGGTAGAGAACCCAAATTAATTTTATTTTATCAATTTTGAGTCAAGCTAATTTATTCAGAAAGTTTTAGATAGATCTAATTGATATAAATGGAGAAATTATCAAAAATGTGTAAAAACTTCAAGAATTTTTAACCATGTTAATATTGCACCCAGTGAGTCGAAACCTTCTGCAAAGTTTTCTATTAGGGTATGAAATGCTTGTGAAAAAATTCAGTTCAATAGGGCCATTAGTTTAAGAGATAGCTAAATTATAAGATGAAAAATTGAGATTGTTCATATTTTAGGGAACTGGTGTTTTCAATACTGAAGCTTAGGGGGTCGAGAGATTGAGTTTGCCGGTTAGTGACCGACAAGCATTGCGTTTTTTCGCACCTAAAACCAGCGTATAGACCACTAATAGTTAGGAATAAGTGAAGTATTGACTGCATTGTAAATTTTAGATAATCATTTGAAATTGAAATAAAATCTAAACTACCTAAGGTAGAGAACCCAAATTAATTTTATTTTATCAATTTTGAGTCAAGCTAATTTATTCAGAAAGTTTTAGATAGATCTAATTGATATAAATGGAGAAATTATCAAAAATGTGTAAAAACTTCAAGAATTTTTAACCATGTTAATATTGCACCCAGTGAGTCGAAACCTTCTGCAAAGTTTTCTATTAGGGTATGAAATGCTTGTGAAAAAATTCAGTTCAATAGGGCCATTAGTTTAAGAGATAGCTAAATTATAAGATGAAAAATTGAGATTGTTCATATTTTAGGGAACTGGTGTTTTCAATACTGAAGCTTAGGGGGTCGAGAGATTGAGTTTGCCGGTTAGTGACCGACAAGCATTGCGTTTTTTCGCACCTAAAACCAGCGTATAGACCACTAATAGTTAGGAATAAGTGAAGTATTGACTGCATTGTAAATTTTAGATAATCATTTGAAATTGAAATAAAATCTAAACTACCTAAGGTAGAGAACCCAAATTAATTTTATTTTATCAATTTTGAGTCAAGCTAATTTATTCAGAAAGTTTTAGATAGATCTAATTGATATAAATGGAGAAATTATCAAAAATGTGTAAAAACTTCAAGAATTTTTAACCATGTTAATATTGCACCCAGTGAGTCGAAACCTTCTGCAAAGTTTTCTATTAGGGTATGGAATGCTTGTGAAAAAATTCAGTTCAATAGGACTATTAGTTTAAGAGATAGCTTAATTATAAGATGAAAAATTGAGATTGTTCATATTTTAGGGAACTGGTGTTTTCAATACTGAAGCTTAGGGGGTCGAGAGATTGAGTTTGCCGGTTAGTGACCGACAAGCATTGCGTTTTTTCGCACCTAAAACCAGCGTATAGACCACTAATAGTTAGGAATAAGTGAAGTATTGACTGCATTGTAAATTTTAGATAATCATTTGAAATTGAAATAAAATCTAAACTACCTAAGGTAGAGAACCCAAATTAATTTTATTTTATCAATTTTGAGTCAAGCTAATTTATTCAGAAAGTTTTAGATAGATCTAATTGATATAAATGGAGAAATTATCAAAAATGTGTAAAAACTTCAAGAATTTTTAACCATGTTAATATTGCACCCAGTGAGTCGAAACCTTCTGCAAAGTTTTCTATTAGGGTATGAAATGCTTGTGAAAAAATTCAGTTCAATAGGGCCATTAGTTTAAGAGATAGCTAAATTATAAGATGAAAAATTGAGATTGTTCATATTTTAGGGAACTGGTGTTTTCAATACTGAAGCTTAGGGGGTCGAGAGATTGAGTTTGCCGGTTAGTGACCGACAAGCATTGCGTTTTTTCCCACCTAAAACCAGCGTATAGACCACTAATAGTTAGGAATAAGTGAAGTATTGACTGCATTGTAAATTTTAGATAATCATTTGAAATTGAAATAAAATCTAAACTACCTAAGGTAGAGAACCCAAATTAATTTTATTTTATCAATTTTGAGTCAAGCTAATTTATTCAGAAAGTTTTAGATAGATCTAATTGATATAAATGGAGAAATTATCAAAAATGTGTAAAAACTTCAAGAATTTTTAACCATGTTAATATTGCACCCAGTGAGTCGAAACCTTCTGCAAAGTTTTCTATTAGGGTATGAAATGCTTGTGAAAAAATTCAGTTCAATAGGGCCATTAGTTTAAGAGATAGCTAAATTATAAGATGAAAAATTGAGATTGTTCATATTTTAGGGAACTGGTGTTTTCAATACTGAAGCTTAGGGGGTCGAGAGATTGAGTTTGCCGGTTAGTGACCGACAAGCATTGCGTTTTTTCGCACCTAAAACCAGCGTATAGACCACTAATAGTTAGGAATAAGTGAAGTATTGACTGCATTGTAAATTTTAGATAATCATTTGAAATTGAAATAAAATCTAAACTACCTAAGGTAGAGAACCCAAATTAATTTTATTTTATCAATTTTGAGTCAAGCTAATTTATTCAGAAAGTTTTAGATAGATCTAATTGATATAAATGGAGAAATTATCAAAAATGTGTAAAAACTTCAAGAATTTTTAACCATGTTAATATTGCACCCAGTGAGTCGAAACCTTCTGCAAAGTTTTCTATTAGGGTATGAAATGCTTGTGAAAAAATTCAGTTCAATAGGGCCATTAGTTTAAGAGATAGCTAAATTATAAGATGAAAAATTGAGATTGTTCATATTTTAGGGAACTGGTGTTTTCAATACTGAAGCTTAGGGGGTCGAGAGATTGAGTTTGCCGGTTAGTGACCGACAAGCATTGCGTTTTTTCGCACCTAAAACCAGCGTATAGACCACTAATAGTTAGGAATAAGTGAAGTATTGACTGCATTGTAAATTTTAGATAATCATTTGAAATTGAAATAAAATCTAAACTACCTAAGGTAGAGAACCCAAATTAATTTTATTTTATCAATTTTGAGTCAAGCTAATTTATTCAGAAAGTTTTAGATAGATCTAATTGATATAAATGGAGAAATTATCAAAAATGTGTAAAAACTTCAAGAATTTTTAACCATGTTAATATTGCACCCAGTGAGTCGAAACCTTCTGCAAAGTTTTCTATTAGGGTATGAAATGCTTGTGAAAAAATTCAGTTCAATAGGGCCATTAGTTTAAGAGATAGCTAAATTATAAGATGAAAAATTGAGATTGTTCATATTTTAGGGAACTGGTGTTTTCAATACTGAAGCTTAGGGGGTCGAGAGATTGAGTTTGCCGGTTAGTGACCGACAAGCATTGCGTTTTTTCGTACCTATTATTCTCGTAAAAAATCTTAAGGGGTCGGGAGATTGAGTTTGCCGGTGAGTGACCGACAAGCATTGCGTTTTTTCGCACCTATTATTCTCGTAAAAAATCTTAAGGGGTCGGGAGATTGAGTTTGCCGGTTAGTGACCGACAAGCATTGCGTTTTTTCGCACCTAAAACCAGCGTATAGACCACTAATAGTTAGGAATAAGTGAAGTATTGACTGCATTGTAAATTTTAGATAATCATTTGAAATTGAAATAAAATCTAAACTACCTAAGGTAGAGAACCTAAATTAATTTTATTTTATCAATTTTGAGTCAAGCTAATTTATTCAGAAAGTTTTAGATAGATCTAATTGATATAAATGGAGAAATTATCAAAAATGTGTAAAAACTTCAAGAATTTTTAACCATGTTAATATTGCACCCAGTGAGTCGAAACCTTCTGCAAAGTTTTCTATTAGGGTATGAAATGCTTGTGAAAAAATTCAGTTCAATAATGCCATTAGTTTAAGAGATAGCTAAATTATAAGATGAAAAATTGAGATTGTTCATATTTTAGGGAACTGGTGTTTTCAATACTGAAGCTTAGGGGGTCGAGAGATTGAGTTTGCCGGTTAGTGACCGACAAGCATTGCGTTTTTTCGCACCTAAAACCAGCGTATAGACCACTAATAGTTAGGAATAAGTGAAGTATTGACTGCATTGTAAATTTTAGATAATCATTTGAAATTGAAATAAAATCTAAACTACCTAAGGTAGAGAACCCAAATTAATTTTATTTTATCAATTTTGAGTCAAGCTAATTTATTCAGAAAGTTTTAGATAGATCTAATTGATATAAATGGAGAAATTATCAAAAATGTGTAAAAACTTCAAGAATTTTTAACCATGTTAATATTGCACCCAGTGAGTCGAAACCTTCTGCAAAGTTTTCTATTAGGGTATGAAATGCTTGTGAAAAAATTCAGTTCAATAGGGCCATTAGTTTAAGAGATAGCTAAATTATAAGATGAAAAATTGAGATTGTTCATATTTTAGGGAACTGGTGTTTTCAATACTGAAGCTTAGGGGGTCGAGAGATTGAGTTTGCCGGTTAGTGACCGACAAGCATTGCGTTTTTTCGCACCTAAAACCAGCGTATAGACCACTAATAGTTAGGAATAAGTGAAGTATTGACTGCATTGTAAATTTTAGATAATCATTTGAAATTGAAATAAAATCTAAACTACCTAAGGTAGAGAACCCAAATTAATTTTATTTTATCAATTTTGAGTCAAGCTAATTTATTCAGAAAGTTTTAGATAGATCTAATTGATATAAATGGAGAAATTATCAAAAATGTGTAAAAACTTCAAGAATTTTTAACCATGTTAATATTGCACCCAGTGAGTCGAAACCTTCTGCAAAGTTTTCTATTAGGGTATGAAATGCTTGTGAAAAAATTCAGTTCAATAGGGCCATTAGTTTAAGAGATAGCTAAATTATAAGATGAAAAATTGAGATTGTTCATATTTTAGGGAACTGGTGTTTTCAATACTGAAGCTTAGGGGGTCGAGAGATTGAGTTTGCCGGTTAGTGACCGACAAGCATTGCGTTTTTTCGCACCTAAAACCAGCGTATAGACCACTAATAGTTAGGAATAAGTGAAGTATTGACTGCATTGTAAATTTTAGATAATCATTTGAAATTGAAATAAAATCTAAACTACCTAAGGTAGAGAACCCAAATTAATTTTATTTTATCAATTTTGAGTCAAGCTAATTTATTCAGAAAGTTTTAGATAGATCTAATTGATATAAATGGAGAAATTATCAAAAATGTGTAAAAACTTCAAGAATTTTTAACCATGTTAATATTGCACCCAGTGAGTCGAAACCTTCTGCAAAGTTTTCTATTAGGGTATGAAATGCTTGTGAAAAAATTCAGTTCAATAGGGCCATTAGTTTAAGAGATAGCTAAATTATAAGATGAAAAATTGAGATTGTTCATATTTTAGGGAACTGGTGTTTTCAATACTGAAGCTTAGGGGGTCGAGAGATTGAGTTTGCCGGTTAGTAACCGACAAGCATTGCGTTTTTTCGTACCTATTATTCTCGTAAAAAATCTTAAGGGGTCGGGAGATTGAGTTTGCCGGTTAGTGACCGACAAGCATTGCGTTTTGCGTAACTATTTTTCTCGTAAAGAAGCTTAAGGGGTCGTGAGATTGAGTTTGCCGGTTAGTGACCGACAAGCATTGCGTTTTGCGTACCTATTATTCTCGTAAAGAAGCTTAAGGGGTCGGGAGATTGAGTTTCTCGGTTAGTGACCGACAAGCATTGCGTTTTTTTGTACCTATTATTTTTCAAACGTAAGTGTTTTTACGACACATTCTAATAATTAGACGGTCAATGAGACTCAAAACACCGACCAAATCATCATCTATTCCGACAGCACCGGTGGCTGTGGTAATTTGGTGAAGTAAGCGAAACGTTGGTGAAGTAAGCACATGATATTTTTCCGTCAAAATTAAAAGTTCCCCATAGTGTTGGTCTGGGCCTGGTTCCAAATGGCCCCATACTTTGGGGCCCCGCCGGGAGGCGCACCGTAGCCCCGACGCACCCCCCGACGCCTGCAACGGCCTTTGGTATGCACCAGTGACCGTTGGGAAGCCTTCGGCTTCTGTCGGTACTTCGTACCCGACTTGATCTCAGAGAGACCTTAGAGAGACCCTCTCCCTTATATATACTTTTTCAACGTGAAGATGCATCCTGTAGACATACTTAGAAAATTTTTGAGCAAAAAATAGGCATTTGAAGAGGGTGGGGGCTAAACGGTGGCAGATAGGTATAGGAAAGCCTAATAGTTTTTTGTTGGGAATAGAAATAGAAATTATTTGAGGTAAGAATTTTTTGAGTGGGGGCTAAGGGGGTGGAGATTTTGGGGGTTTTGTGTTTGGCTGAAAAACATGTTTATTGGCCGAAAAGGGGGGAAGGAGTTTAGGTATGGGTGCCAAAAGTTGATACGATGTAGAGAATGGAATTATAAAGTTTTCGGAGAAAAAAGATTTTTGATAACCCCCTCTGCCCCCCCTAGATCTCCTTTTTAGTGGAATTTTAGTGAAATTTTGTGATTCTTAAGAATTGAGATTATCTTGGTAATTAGTAATTGGATTGTCACCAAATTTGATATTCAGGCGTAGGATAGGGTAATGGGTTTATTTCAGGAAGAATAGGTATCATAAACCCCCATTAAGAGGGTTGGCGGCCCGATTTTCTGATTTTTTTGACAAAAAAATTACAGAATTTAATTTTTTTCAATTTTTTACTCATTATTTGTTTATTTTTTCATCTGTTCTGATATATGGAGGTATAGACGAAGATTTGAAGACCACTTGGGGGTCTCTAGGTGTCCTATAAGTTGTTCAAATGGTATACACTTTTTGTTTAGAGTAGCAAGTTAATTGAGTTTAGTGGACAAAAGTTATGAATTAGTGATCGGATTGTCACCAAATTTGATATTCGGGCGTAAGATAGGGTAATGAGTTTATTTCAGGAAGAATAGGTATCATAGACCCCCATTAAGAGAGCCGCCCGCTCGTTTTTCTGATTTTTTTGTCAAAAAATTTACAAAATTTGATTTTTTAAAATTTTTTTCTCAAAATTTGTTTATTTTTTCATCTGTTCTGATATATGGAGGTATAGACGAAGATTTTAAGACCACTTGGGGGTCTCTAGGTGTCCTATAAGTTGGTCAAATGGTATACACTTTTTTGTTTAGAGTAGCAAGTTAATTGAGTTTAGTGGACAAAAGTTATGAATTAGTGATCGGATTGTCACCAAATTTGGTGAGTAGTTAGATAATAGTGTATAGAATTGGATGGTATGGGTATTGAGGGCTATAGGTTTCGTTAAGGGGGCGGTGGGGTGGGTTTTTGGGTTAGTGATTGTGAAAATTGGATTTTCTTCAACTTTGTCAAAGGTTTTTGTGGTGGTTATAGGTATCGGAGAACAAAAATTTTTGGTTCGTATGAAAGCTAAGGACCAGTAGAAGCTAGTGGAGGGGGTTTTGGGGTAGATTTTTTTAGTGGGCAAAAAAAATACAAAAAACTTTGGGAGCATTTCATGAAAGTCAGACTTTTATAGACTTGATGTCCAAAATTTTGTTAAGAATTTGAAATTTGAATAACTTTTTTATTAGGGGGGTTAGGGGTGTCCAAATAGTCTTATTTAATCAATTTTGGCTGAAATTTCTTAATTTGAAAGTTTCAGACCTCTAAGTCGAACCAAAAGTCGAAAAAAGCCGAAAATCGAATTTTGCCGAATTTTTGAAAAAAGTTACTAAATCTGAGATGTAGGGGGTACCGTAGGTGGCAGGAAACTGGTTCTGCTTATGTTTTGTACAAAAGATTAATTCAAACATCGTATCAACTTTTGGGGGTAATAGTCCAACTCCTTCCCCCTTTTTTTGCCGATAAACCATTTCCCGCCCAAATCTAGTTTCACCCCTTACTCCGCCCCCTTGACCCCCACCAAAAATATTCTATACCCAAATAATTTCTAATTCTATTCTAAACAAAAAACTACTAGGGTCATATATGGCTATCTGCCACCGTTTGGGCCCCACACATGTAGAACAGCCAATTTTCACTAAAAATATTTTCTAAGTATGTCTACAGGATGCATCTTCACGTTGAAAAAGTATATATAAGAGAGTGTGTGGCTCTGAATATGAAAGAGTCAGTGAGCGAAGGCAATCGCGATCCGTCATCGGAGGAGTGCCGTTCAGTGTGTTGAGTAGCCGTCCGATTCCATTTCACGGAAACGTGTTTAGGCGAAAATCCATTTGTTATGCGGTCACTCTGTGCGTGAGCCAAGATTGTGCGGGCTACTCTACCGGTAAATGAGTGCATGTCTGACTAGGCGGTTTGACCACCACTAGCAGACGGCAGTCTACCGTATATCTGTAAATCAGATAGGTTGACTTGAGTTACGCAAAGATTATCGAAAAATTAGACTAATGTCTAAACGGT
>CAXIVC010000045.1:22500-25000 GCA_964035585.1 Polytrichum formosum | reverse complement strand
CTTAATTATTTCGCTTGGCGCAATGCCGACATAGCTGGTATTCGGTGCCCATTAAGTTGTGCAGATCTGTGCTTTGAGAATATTTTTTCGTAAAACTTTTTCAAATATAAGTACAACTGCAAACGGTGGATCACTCGGTTCGCTGGTCGATGAAGAACGCGGCAAGACGCGTAAAGCGGTGTGAAATGCAGGACACGCCGAGCACTTGATTTTCGAACGCATATTGCAGCCTCGGGTCTTTCCCGGGGCTTCGTTTGTCTGAGGGTCGGTATGATATTAAAATCATTGTACAAGTCTGTCTCGAGTATACCAATTTGTTGTGTCCTCGTCAGACTAATGCAACACCCGACCAATCACACACACAGATTCACGTTGATTCGTGTTATCGTTCAGAGCATTGGCGATAACAGCTGAACACTACAAGTTTGGCTGGCTTTTGTTTTCTTGGACGGTGTTCAAAGACACGTACTCAGCGCTGTGTGTTGGTCAAAGGTGGCCCACAACTGACAGAGTGTTCGGAGAATTTGCATTCTCCGACACTACTCTTTTTTCTGTCGACCTCAGATCAAGCGAGATTACCCGCTTAATTTAAGCATATTAATAAGCGGAGGAAAAGAAACCAAAAGGGATACCCTTAGTAACGGCGAGCGAAAAGGGTAGAGCTCAGCGCTAAGTCCTGTCGTCATAAGGCGTACAGGAGATGCAGCGTGAATACAGCAGTGCATCGCACTCTGTCTCTGTAACGCAAGTTCCTCTGACAAGGACTCTTTCCATAGCGGGTGCTAGGCCCATAGCTGTTACGAGACGTTGTGCGCAAACTGTTGCATACTAGAGTCAGGTTGCTTGAGAGTGCAGCCTAAAGCAGGTGGTAAACTCCACCTAAAGCTAAATATTACAGCGAGACCGATAGCAAACAAGTACCGTGAGGGAAAGTTGCAAAGAACTTTGAAGAGAGAGTTCAATAGGACGTGAAACCGTTTGTAGGTAAACAGGTGGAACCACGAAGTTTGCCGGGAAGAGGATTCAACTGTTCTGACGGAGGCAGTCGCCGTTATCGTATTTGGCTTTCTTTAGAGGGCAGATCTCGGTGACACTAATGCTTCTGTCAGGCGGTGCATTTCTTCATTCTCGTGCTTAAGCCATGACCGATTAGATAACTAGTGCGTCCGTATGCGATGGTCGCAGGAAGGTAGCTGGATGTGTTCTCGAATGCATGCTAGTGTTATAGCCTGTGGCCTGTTTACTACAGCACTTAGTATACTGATCGGCTCAATTTCTCCGCTTATGCGGGGTTTGCCGTAATGGGTGCGTACAGTTCTGCTGTCGAGACTGTGTCTGTTTGGTCGATCTTTCTGTGTTTTGCACGGAAAGTCAGCCTCACAGATCGGTCTATGCTGGCGGTAGTATCTGTGCGTACTTGAGCAATCGATGGCTAGTAGGTCGGTATCTACCTGACCCGTCTTGAAACACGGACCAAGGAGTCTAACATGTGCGCGAGTCACTCGGTCTTGAATAGGCCAGAGAGGCGCAATGAAAGTAAAGTTGATTGAGTTACGATCCTCATGCGGTCATCCTTGTGGTGACGGTGAGGCGCAGTAACAGCCCGCTTATTTCGCTTATTGACGATTTGGCGGAGTTGTAGCGTACACGTTGGTACCCGAAAGATGGTGAACTATGCCTGGGCAAGACGAAGCCAGAGGAAACTCTGGTGGAGGTCTGTAGCGATTCTGACGTGCAAATCGATCGTCAGACCTGGGTATAGGGGCGAAAGACTAATCGAACCATCTAGTAGCTGGTTCCCTCTGAAGTTTCCCTCAGGATAGCAGACACTCGATGAGATTCAGTCTCATCCGGTAAAGCGAATGATTAGAGGCATTGGGGTCGAAACGACCTCAACCTATTCTCAAACTTTAAATGGGTGAGAAGTATGACTTGTTTGATTAAAGCCATGCTTTTGGATGTATGAGTGCCTAGTGGGCCATTTTTGGTAAGCAGAACTGGCGCTGTGGGATGAACCAAACGCTGAGTTAAAGTGTCCGATGCAACGCTCATGAGATCCCATGAAAGGTGTTGGTTGCTATAAACAGCCGGAAGATGGCCATGGAAGTCGGAATTCTCTAAGGAGTGTGTAACAACTCACCGGCCGAAGCAACTAGCCCTGAAAATGGATGACGCTGTAGCGTTGAACTCATACTCAGCCGTGAAAATGATCATAAAAAATACGATATTTTCACGAGTAAGAGGGTCGCAGTGGTAAGCGTTGAAGGTGTCAGACGTGAGTCTGCCTGGAGCTGCCACTGATGCAGATCTTGGTGGTAGTAGCAAATACTCAAGTGAGACCCTTGAGGACCAATGTGGAGAAGGGTTCCATGTGAACAGCAGTTGAACATGGGTCAGTCGGCCCTAAGGAATCGGAGAAATCCGTTTTAAAAGTCACAGAATTCACCTAAAAGCGAAACTGTGAAAATTATCCGAAAGGGAATTGGGTTAATATTCCCAA
>CAXIVC010000045.1:5000-17500 GCA_964035585.1 Polytrichum formosum | reverse complement strand
ATTTGAAATTGAAATAAAATCTAAACTACCTAAGGTAGAGAACCCAAATTAATTTTATTTTATCAATTTTGAGTCAAGCTAATTTATTCAGAAAGTTTTAGATAGATCTAATTGATATAAATGGAGAAATTATCAAAAATGTGTAAAAACTTCAAGAATTTTTAACCGTGTTAATATTGCACCCAGTGAGTCGAAACCTTCTGCAAAGTTTTCTATTAGGGTATGAAATGCTTGTGAAAAAATTCAGTTCAATAGGGCCATTAGTTTAAGAGATAGCTAAATTATAAGATGAAAAATTGAGATTGTTCATATTTTAGGGAACTGGTGTTTTCAATACTGAAGCTTAGGGGGTCGAGAGATTGAGTTTGCCGGTTAGTGACCGACAAGCATTGCGTTTTTTCGCACCTAAAACCAGCGTATAGACCACTAATAGTTAGGAATAAGTGAAGTATTGACTGCATTGTAAATTTTAGATAATCATTTGAAATTGAAATAAAATCTAAACTACCTAAGGTAGAGAACCCAAATTAATTTTATTTTATCAATTTTGAGTCAAGCTAATTTATTCAGAAAGTTTTAGATAGATCTAATTGATATAAATGGAGAAATTATCAAAAATGTGTAAAAACTTCAAGAATTTTTAACCATGTTAATATTGCACCCAGTGAGTCGAAACCTTCTGCAAAGTTTTCTATTAAGGTATGAAATGCTTGTGAAAAAATTCAGTTCAATAGGGCCATTAGTTTAAGAGATAGCTAAATTATAAGATGAAAAATTGAGATTGTTCATATTTTAGGGAACTGGTGTTTTCAATACTGAAGCTTAGGGGGTCGAGAGATTGAGTTTGCCGGTTAGTGACCGACAAGCATTGCGTTTTTTCGCACCTAAAACCAGCGTATAGACCACTAATAGTTAGGAATAAGTGAAGTATTGACTGCATTGTAAATTTTAGATAATCATTTGAAATTGAAATAAAATCTAAACTACCTAAGGTAGAGAACCCAAATTAATTTTATTTTATCAATTTTGAGTCAAGCTAATTTATTCAGAAAGTTTTAGATAGATCTAATTGATATAAATGGAGAAATTATCAAAAATGTGTAAAAACTTCAAGAATTTTTAACCATGTTAATATTGCACCCAGTGAGTCGAAACCTTCTGCAAAGTTTTCTATTAGGGTATGAAATGCTTGTGAAAAAATTCAGTTCAATAGGGCCATTAGTTTAAGAGATAGCTAAATTATAAGATGAAAAATTGAGATTGTTCATATTTTAGGGAACTGGTGTTTTCAATACTGAAGCTTAGGGGGTCGAGAGATTGAGTTTGCCGGTTAGTGACCGACAAGCATTGCGTTTTTTCGCACCTAAAACCAGCGTATAGATCACTAATAGTTAGGAATAAGTGAAGTATTGACTGCATTGTAAATTTTAGATAATCATTTGAAATTGAAATAAAATCTAAACTACCTAAGGTAGAGAACCCAAATTAATTTTATTTTATCAATTTTGAGTCAAGCTAATTTATTCAGAAAGTTTTAGATAGATCTAATTGATATAAATGGAGAAATTATCAAAAATGTGTAAAAACTTCAAGAATTTTTAACCATGTTAATATTGCACCCAGTGAGTCGAAACCTTCTGCAAAGTTTTCTATTAGGGTATGAAATGCTTGTGAAAAAATTCAGTTCAATAGGGCCATTAGTTTAAGAGATAGCTAAATTATAAGATGAAAAATTGAGATTGTTCATATTTTAGGGAACTGGTGTTTTCAATACTGAAGCTTAGGGGGTCGAGAGATTGAGTTTGCCGGTTAGTGACCGACAAGCATTGCGTTTTTTCGCACCTAAAACCAGCGTATAGACCACTAATAGTTAGGAATAAGTGAAGTATTGACTGCATTGTAAATTTTAGATAATCATTTGAAATTGAAATAAAATCTAAACTACCTAAGGTAGAGAACCCAAATTAATTTTATTTTATCAATTTTGAGTCAAGCTAATTTATTCAGAAAGTTTTAGATAGATCTAATTGATATAAATGGAGAAATTATCAAAAATGTGTAAAAACTTCAAGAATTTTTAACCATGTTAATATTGCACCCAGTGAGTCGAAACCTTCTGCAAAGTTTTCTATTAGGGTATGAAATGCTTGTGAAAAAATTCAGTTCAATAGGGCCATTAGTTTAAGAGATAGCTAAATTATAAGATGAAAAATTGAGATTGTTCATATTTTAGGGAACTGGTGTTTTCAATACTGAAGCTTAGGGGGTCGAGAGATTGAGTTTGCCGGTTAGTGACCGACAAGCATTGCGTTTTTTCGCACCTAAAACCAGCGTATAGACCACTAATAGTTAGGAATAAGTGAAGTATTGACTGCATTGTAAATTTTAGATAATCATTTGAAATTGAAATAAAATCTAAACTACCTAAGGTAGAGAACCCAAATTAATTTTATTTTATCAATTTTGAGTCAAGCTAATTTATTCAGAAAGTTTTAGATAGATCTAATTGATATAAATGGAGAAATTATCAAAAATGTGTAAAAACTTCAAGAATTTTTAACCATGTTAATATTGCACCCAGTGAGTCGAAACCTTCTGCAAAGTTTTCTATTAGGGTATGAAATGCTTGTGAAAAAATTCAGTTCAATAGGGCCATTAGTTTAAGAGATAGCTAAATTATAAGATGAAAAATTGAGATTGTTCATATTTTAGGGAACTGGTGTTTTCAATACTGAAGCTTAGGGGGTCGAGAGATTGAGTTTGCCGGTTAGTGACCGACAAGCATTGCGTTTTTTCGCACCTAAAACCAGCGTATAGACCACTAATAGTTAGGAATAAGTGAAGTATTGACTGCATTGTAAATTTTAGATAATCATTTGAAATTGAAATAAAATCTAAACTACCTAAGGTAGAGAACCCAAATTAATTTTATTTTATCAATTTTGAGTCAAGCTAATTTATTCAGAAAGTTTTAGATAGATCTAATTGATATAAATGGAGAAATTATCAAAAATGTGTAAAAACTTCAAGAATTTTTAACCATGTTAATATTGCACCCAGTGAGTCGAAACCTTCTGCAAAGTTTTCTATTAGGGTATGAAATGCTTGTGAAAAAATTCAGTTCAATAGGGCCATTAGTTTAAGAGATAGCTAAATTATAAGATGAAAAATTGAGATTGTTCATATTTTAGGGAACTGGTGTTTTCAATACTGAAGCTTAGGGGGTCGAGAGATTGAGTTTGCCGGTTAGTGACCGACAAGCATTGCGTTTTTTCGCACCTAAAACCAGCGTATAGACCACTAATAGTTAGGAATAAGTGAAGTATTGACTGCATTGTAAATTTTAGATAATCATTTGAAATTGAAATAAAATCTAAACTACCTAAGGTAGAGAACCCAAATTAATTTTATTTTATCAATTTTGAGTCAAGCTAATTTATTCAGAAAGTTTTAGATAGATCTAATTGATATAAATGGAGAAATTATCAAAAATGTGTAAAAACTTCAAGAATTTTTAACCATGTTAATATTGCACCCAGTGAGTCGAAACCTTCTGCAAAGTTTTCTATTAGGGTATGAAATGCTTGTGAAAAAATTCAGTTCAATAGGGCCATTAGTTTAAGAGATAGCTAAATTATAAGATGAAAAATTGAGATTGTTCATATTTTAGGGAACTGGTGTTTTCAATACTGAAGCTTAGGGGGTCGAGAGATTGAGTTTGCCGGTTAGTGACCGACAAGCATTGCGTTTTTTCGCACCTAAAACCAGCGTATAGACCACTAATAGTTAGGAATAAGTGAAGTATTGACTGCATTGTAAATTTTAGATAATCATTTGAAATTGAAATAAAATCTAAACTACCTAAGGTAGAGAACCCAAATTAATTTTATTTTATCAATTTTGAGTCAAGCTGATTTATTCAGAAAGTTTTAGATAGATCTAATTGATATAAATGGAGAAATTATCAAAAATGTGTAAAAACTTCAAGAATTTTTAACCATGTTAATATTGCACCCAGTGAGTCGAAACCTTCTGCAAAGTTTTCTATTAGGGTATGAAATGCTTGTGAAAAAATTCAGTTCAATAGGGCCATTAGTTTAAGAGATAGCTAAATTATAAGATGAAAAATTGAGATTGTTCATATTTTAGGGAACTGGTGTTTTCAATACTGAAGCTTAGGGGGTCGAGAGATTGAGTTTGCCGGTTAGTGACCGACAAGCATTGCGTTTTTTCGCACCTAAAACCAGCGTATAGACCACTAATAGTTAGGAATAAGTGAAGTATTGACTGCATTGTAAATTTTAGATAATCATTTGAAATTGAAATAAAATCTAAACTACCTAAGGTAGAGAACCCAAATTAATTTTATTTTATCAATTTTGAGTCAAGCTAATTTATTCAGAAAGTTTTAGATAGATCTAATTGATATAAATGGAGAAATTATCAAAAATGTGTAAAAACTTCAAGAATTTTTAACCATGTTAATATTGCACCCAGTGAGTCGAAACCTTCTGCAAAGTTTTCTATTAGGGTATGAAATGCTTGTGAAAAAATTCAGTTCAATAGGGCCATTAGTTTAAGAGATAGCTAAATTATAAGATGAAAAATTGAGATTGTTCATATTTTAGGGAACTGGTGTTTTCAATACTGAAGCTTAGGGGGTCGAGAGATTGAGTTTGCCGGTTAGTGACCGACAAGCATTGCGTTTTTTCGCACCTAAAACCAGCGTATAGACCACTAATAGTTAGGAATAAGTGAAGTATTGACTGCATTGTAAATTTTAGATAATCATTTGAAATTGAAATAAAATCTAAACTACCTAAGGTAGAGAACCCAAATTAATTTTATTTTATCAATTTTGAGTCAAGCTAATTTATTCAGAAAGTTTTAGATAGATCTAATTGATATAAATGGAGAAATTATCAAAAATGTGTAAAAACTTCAAGAATTTTTAACCATGTTAATATTGCACCCAGTGAGTCGAAACCTTCTGCAAAGTTTTCTATTAGGGTATGAAATGCTTGTGAAAAAATTCAGTTCAATAGGGCCATTAGTTTAAGAGATAGCTAAATTATAAGATGAAAAATTGAGATTGTTCATATTTTAGGGAACTGGTGTTTTCAATACTGAAGCTTAGGGGGTCGAGAGATTGAGTTTGCCGGTTAGTGACCGACAAGCATTGCGTTTTTTCGCACCTAAAACCAGCGTATAGACCACTAATAGTTAGGAATAAGTGAAGTATTGACTGCATTGTAAATTTTAGATAATCATTTGAAATTGAAATAAAATCTAAACTACCTAAGGTAGAGAACCCAAATTAATTTTATTTTATCAATTTTGAGTCAAGCTAATTTATTCAGAAAGTTTTAGATAGATCTAATTGATATAAATGGAGAAATTATCAAAAATGTGTAAAAACTTCAAGAATTTTTAACCATGTTAATATTGCACCCAGTGAGTCGAAACCTTCTGCAAAGTTTTCTATTAGGGTATGAAATGCTTGTGAAAAAATTCAGTTCAATAGGGCCATTAGTTTAAGAGATAGCTAAATTATAAGATGAAAAATTGAGATTGTTCATATTTTAGGGAACTGGTGTTTTCAATACTGAAGCTTAGGGGGTCGAGAGATTGAGTTTGCCGGTTAGTGACCGACAAGCATTGCGTTTTTTCGCACCTAAAACCAGCGTATAGACCACTAATAGTTAGGAATAAGTGAAGTATTGACTGCATTGTAAATTTTAGATAATCATTTGAAATTGAAATAAAATCTAAACTACCTAAGGTAGAGAACCCAAATTAATTTTATTTTATCAATTTTGAGTCAAGCTAATTTATTCAGAAAGTTTTAGATAGATCTAATTGATATAAATGGAGAAATTATCAAAAATGTGTAAAAACTTCAAGAATTTTTAACCATGTTAATATTGCACCCAGTGAGTCGAAACCTTCTGCAAAGTTTTCTATTAGGGTATGAAATGCTTGTGAAAAAATTCAGTTCAATAGGGCCATTAGTTTAAGAGATAGCTAAATTATAAGATGAAAAATTGAGATTGTTCATATTTTAGGGAACTGGTGTTTTCAATACTGAAGCTTAGGGGGTCGAGAGATTGAGTTTGCCGGTTAGTGACCGACAAGCATTGCGTTTTTTCGCACCTAAAACCAGCGTATAGACCACTAATAGTTAGGAATAAGTGAAGTATTGACTGCATTGTAAATTTTAGATAATCATTTGAAATTGAAATAAAATCTAAACTACCTAAGGTAGAGAACCCAAATTAATTTTATTTTATCAATTTTGAGTCAAGCTAATTTATTCAGAAAGTTTTAGATAGATCTAATTGATATAAATGGAGAAATTATCAAAAATGTGTAAAAACTTCAAGAATTTTTAACCATGTTAATATTGCACCCAGTGAGTCGAAACCTTCTGCAAAGTTTTCTATTAGGGTATGAAATGCTTGTGAAAAAATTCAGTTCAATAGGGCCATTAGTTTAAGAGATAGCTAAATTATAAGATGAAAAATTGAGATTGTTCATATTTTAGGGAACTGGTGTTTTCAATACTGAAGCTTAGGGGGTCGAGAGATTGAGTTTGCCGGTTAGTGACCGACAAGCATTGCGTTTTTTCGCACCTAAAACCAGCGTATAGACCACTAATAGTTAGGAATAAGTGAAGTATTGACTGCATTGTAAATTTTAGATAATCATTTGAAATTGAAATAAAATCTAAACTACCTAAGGTAGAGAACCCAAATTAATTTTATTTTATCAATTTTGAGTCAAGCTGATTTATTCAGAAAGTTTTAGATAGATCTAATTGATATAAATGGAGAAATTATCAAAAATGTGTAAAAACTTCAAGAATTTTTAACCATGTTAATATTGCACCCAGTGAGTCGAAACCTTCTGCAAAGTTTTCTATTAGGGTATGAAATGCTTGTGAAAAAATTCAGTTCAATAGGGCCATTAGTTTAAGAGATAGCTAAATTATAAGATGAAAAATTGAGATTGTTCATATTTTAGGGAACTGGTGTTTTCAATACTGAAGCTTAGGGGGTCGAGAGATTGAGTTTGCCGGTTAGTGACCGACAAGCATTGCGTTTTTTCGCACCTAAAACCAGCGTATAGACCACTAATAGTTAGGAATAAGTGAAGTATTGACTGCATTGTAAATTTTAGATAATCATTTGAAATTGAAATAAAATCTAAACTACCTAAGGTAGAGAACCCAAATTAATTTTATTTTATCAATTTTGAGTCAAGCTAATTTATTCAGAAAGTTTTAGATAGATCTAATTGATATAAATGGAGAAATTATCAAAAATGTGTAAAAACTTCAAGAATTTTTAACCATGTTAATATTGCACCCAGTGAGTCGAAACCTTCTGCAAAGTTTTCTATTAGGGTATGAAATGCTTGTGAAAAAATTCAGTTCAATAGGGCCATTAGTTTAAGAGATAGCTAAATTATAAGATGAAAAATTGAGATTGTTCATATTTTAGGGAACTGGTGTTTTCAATACTGAAGCTTATGGGGTCGAGAGATTGAGTTTGCCGGTTAGTGACCGACAAGCATTGCGTTTTTTCGCACCTAAAACCAGCGTATAGACCACTAATAGTTAGGAATAAGTGAAGTATTGACTGCATTGTAAATTTTAGATAATCATTTGAAATTGAAATAAAATCTAAACTACCTAAGGTAGAGAACCCAAATTAATTTTATTTTATCAATTTTGAGTCAAGCTAATTTATTCAGAAAGTTTTAGATAGATCTAATTGATATAAATGGAGAAATTATCAAAAATGTGTAAAAACTTCAAGAATTTTTAACCATGTTAATATTGCACCCAGTGAGTCGAAACCTTCTGCAAAGTTTTCTATTAGGGTATGAAATGCTTGTGAAAAAATTCAGTTCAATAGGGCCATTAGTTTAAGAGATAGCTAAATTATAAGATGAAAAATTGAGATTGTTCATATTTTAGGGAACTGGTGTTTTCAATACTGAAGCTTAGGGGGTCGAGAGATTGAGTTTGCCGGTTAGTGACCGACAAGCATTGCGTTTTTTCGCACCTAAAACCAGCGTATAGACCACTAATAGTTAGGAATAAGTGAAGTATTGACTGCATTGTAAATTTTAGATAATCATTTGAAATTGAAATAAAATCTAAACTACCTAAGGTAGAGAACCCAAATTAATTTTATTTTATCAATTTTGAGTCAAGCTAATTTATTCAGAAAGTTTTAGATAGATCTAATTGATATAAATGGAGAAATTATCAAAAATGTGTAAAAACTTCAAGAATTTTTAACCATGTTAATATTGCACCCAGTGAGTCGAAACCTTCTGCAAAGTTTTCTATTAGGGTATGAAATGCTTGTGAAAAAATTCAGTTCAATAGGGCCATTAGTTTAAGAGATAGCTAAATTATAAGATGAAAAATTGAGATTGTTCATATTTTAGGGAACTGGTGTTTTCAATACTGAAGCTTAGGGGGTCGAGAGATTGAGTTTGCCGGTTAGTGACCGACAAGCATTGCGTTTTTTCGCACCTAAAACCAGCGTATAGACCACTAATAGTTAGGAATAAGTGAAGTATTGACTGCATTGTAAATTTTAGATAATCATTTGAAATTGAAATAAAATCTAAACTACCTAAGGTAGAGAACCCAAATTAATTTTATTTTATCAATTTTGAGTCAAGCTAATTTATTCAGAAAGTTTTAGATAGATCTAATTGATATAAATGGAGAAATTATCAAAAATGTGTAAAAACTTCAAGAATTTTTAACCATGTTAATATTGCACCCAGTGAGTCGAAACCTTCTGCAAAGTTTTCTATTAGGGTATGAAATGCTTGTGAAAAAATTCAGTTCAATAGGGCCATTAGTTTAAGAGATAGCTAAATTATAAGATGAAAAATTGAGATTGTTCATATTTTAGGGAACTGGTGTTTTCAATACTGAAGCTTAGGGGGTCGAGAGATTGAGTTTGCCGGTTAGTGACCGACAAGCATTGCGTTTTTTCGCACCTAAAACCAGCGTATAGACCACTAATAGTTAGGAATAAGTGAAGTATTGACTGCATTGTAAATTTTAGATAATCATTTGAAATTGAAATAAAATCTAAACTACCTAAGGTAGAGAACCCAAATTAATTTTATTTTATCAATTTTGAGTCAAGCTGATTTATTCAGAAAGTTTTAGATAGATCTAATTGATATAAATGGAGAAATTATCAAAAATGTGTAAAAACTTCAAGAATTTTTAACCATGTTAATATTGCACCCAGTGAGTCGAAACCTTCTGCAAAGTTTTCTATTAGGGTATGAAATGCTTGTGAAAAAATTCAGTTCAATAGGGCCATTAGTTTAAGAGATAGCTAAATTATAAGATGAAAAATTGAGATTGTTCATATTTTAGGGAACTGGTGTTTTCAATACTGAAGCTTAGGGGGTCGAGAGATTGAGTTTGCCGGTTAGTGACCGACAAGCATTGCGTTTTTTCGCACCTAAAACCAGCGTATAGACCACTAATAGTTAGGAATAAGTGAAGTATTGACTGCATTGTAAATTTTAGATAATCATTTGAAATTGAAATAAAATCTAAACTACCTAAGGTAGAGAACCCAAATTAATTTTATTTTATCAATTTTGAGTCAAGCTAATTTATTCAGAAAGTTTTAGATAGATCTAATTGATATAAATGGAGAAATTATCAAAAATGTGTAAAAACTTCAAGAATTTTTAACCATGTTAATATTGCACCCAGTGAGTCGAAACCTTCTGCAAAGTTTTCTATTAGGGTATGAAATGCTTGTGAAAAAATTCAGTTCAATAGGGCCATTAGTTTAAGAGATAGCTAAATTATAAGATGAAAAATTGAGATTGTTCATATTTTAGGGAACTGGTGTTTTCAATACTGAAGCTTAGGGGGTCGAGAGATTGAGTTTGCCGGTTAGTGACCGACAAGCATTGCGTTTTTTCGTACCTATTATTCTCGTAAAAAATCTTAAGTGGTCGGGAGATTGAGTTTGCCGGTTAGTGACCGACAAGCATTGCGTTTTTTCGCACCTATTATTCTCGTAAAAAATCTTAAGGGGTCGGGAGATTGAGTTTGCCGGTTAGTGACCGACAAGCATTGCGTTTTGCGTAACTATTTTTCTCGTAAAGAAGCTTAAGGGGTCGTGAGATTGAGTTTGCCGGTTAGTGACCGACAAGCATTGCGTTTTGCGTACCTATTATTCTCGTAAAGAAGCTTAAGGGGTCGGGAGATTGAGTTTCTCGGTTAGTGACCGACAAGCATTGCGTTTTTTTGTACCTATTATTTTTCAAACGTAAGTGTTTTTACGACACATTCTAATAATTAGACGGTCAATGAGACTCAAAACACCGACCAAATCATCATCTATTCCGACAGCACCGGTGGCTGTGGTAATTTGGTGAAGTAAGCGAAAAGTTGGTGAAGTAAGCACATGATATTTTTCCGTCAAAATTAAAAGTTCCCCATAGTGTTGGTCTGGGCCTGGTTCCAAATGGCCCCATACTTTGGGGCCCCGCCGGGAGGCGCACCGTAGCCCCGACGCACCCCCCGACGCCTGCAACGGCCTTTGGTATGCACCAGTGACCGTTGGGAAGCCTTCGGCTTCTGTCGGTACTTCGTACCCGACTTGATCTCAGAGAGACCTTAGAGAGACCCTCTCCCTTATATATACTTTTTCAACGTGAAGATGCATCCTGTAGACATACTTAGAAAATTTTTGAGCAAAAAATAGGCATTTGAAGAGGGTGGGGGCTAAACGGTGGCAGATAGGTATAGGAAAGCCTAATAGTTTTTTGTTGGGAATAGAAATAGAAATTATTTGAGGTAAGAATTTTTTGAGTGGGGGCTAAGGGGGTGGAGATTTTGGGGGTTTTGTGTTTGGCTGAAAAACATGTTTATTGGCCGAAAAGGGGGGAAGGAGTTTAGGTATGGGTGCCAAAAGTTGATACGATGTAGAGAATGGAATTATAAAGTTTTCGGAGAAAAAAGATTTTTGATAACCCCCTCTGCCCCCCCTAGATCTCCTTTTTAGTGGAATTTTAGTGAAATTTTGTGATTCTTAAGAATTGAGATTATCTTGGTAATTAGTAATTGGATTGTCACCAAATTTGATATTCAGGCGTAGGATAGGGTAATGGGTTTATTTCAGGAAGAATAGGTATCATAAACCCCCATTAAGAGGGTTGGCGGCCCGATTTTCTGATTTTTTTGACAAAAAAATTACAGAATTTAATTTTTTTCAATTTTTTACTCATTATTTGTTTATTTTTTCATCTGTTCTGATATATGGAGGTATAGACGAAGATTTGAAGACCACTTGGGGGTCTCTAGGTGTCCTATAAGTTGTTCAAATGGTATACACTTTTTGTTTAGAGTAGCAAGTTAATTGAGTTTAGTGGACAAAAGTTATGAATTAGTGATCGGATTGTCACCAAATTTGATATTCGGGCGTAAGATAGGGTAATGAGTTTATTTCAGGAAGAATAGGTATCATAGACCCCCATTAAGAGAGCCGCCCGCTCGTTTTTCTGATTTTTTTGTCAAAAAATTTACAAAATTTGATTTTTTAAAATTTTTTTCTCAAAATTTGTTTATTTTTTCATCTGTTCTGATATATGGAGGTATAGACGAAGATTTTAAGACCACTTGGGGGTCTCTAGGTGTCCTATAAGTTGGTCAAATGGTATACACTTTTTTGTTTAGAGTAGCAAGTTAATTGAGTTTAGTGGACAAAAGTTATGAATTAGTGATCGGATTGTCACCAAATTTGGTGAGTAGTTAGATAATAGTGTATAGAATTGGATGGTATGGGTATTGAGGGCTATAGGTTTCGTTAAGGGGGCGGTGGGGTGGGTTTTTGGGTTAGTGATTGTGAAAATTGGATTTTCTTCAACTTTGTCAAAGGTTTTTGTGGTGGTTATAGGTATCGGAGAACAAAAATTTTTGGTTCGTATGAAAGCTAAGGACCAGTAGAAGCTAGTGGAGGGGGTTTTGGGGTAGATTTTTTTAGTGGGCAAAAAAAATACAAAAAACTTTGGGAGCATTTCATGAAAGTCAGACTTTTATAGACTTGATGTCCAAAATTTTGTTAAGAATTTGAAATTTGAATAACTTTTTTATTAGGGGGGTTAGGGGTGTCCAAATAGTCTTATTTAATCAATTTTGGCTGAAATTTCTTAATTTGAAAGTTTCAGACCTCTAAGTCGAACCAAAAGTCGAAAAAAGCCGAAAATCGAATTTTGCCGAATTTTTGAAAAAAGTTACTAAATCTGAGATGTAGGGGGTACCGTAGGTGGCAGGAAACTGGTTCTGCTTATGTTTTGTACAAAAGATTAATTCAAACATCGTATCAACTTTTGGGGGTAATAGTCCAACTCCTTCCCCCTTTTTTTGCCGATAAACCATTTCCCGCCCAAATCTAGTTTCACCCCTTACTCCGCCCCCTTGACCCCCACCAAAAATA
>CAXIVC010000044.1:25000-27500 GCA_964035585.1 Polytrichum formosum | reverse complement strand
TTTGTTTTTGAGGTTTAGGGTCCTAAATATATCCTATTCCATACCCATTTTATTTTGCTCCACCCATTTCACTCCTTCGCATCCAATTAACTAACGCCCAGGTTTAACCCTCACCTTCCGAATTCATCCATCCACGAAATAGATCATAATCTGTACCTATTTTTAGTCATGTCGTAAATAGATCATAATCGAATCCACCCGACCAATCGACCGCATTTATACCTAGGTGTGTCTAAATGCATTCGTGTTTAGTATGCCTATTTTCAGTTGGGCCCTAAATAAATCTAAATCCAGACCTCTTTTTTAATCCGGCCATAAATAGATGTGACCCAATCCACCCAATTAATCGACCGGATCAAAACCTAGGTGTGTCGGGTTCCATTTGTATCCGACGCCTATTATTAATCTGGCCCTAAATATATCTAGATCCACACCATTTTCTAAATCCGGTCATGCGTGGATGAAAACCGCAAATAGACAAAGTTTGATACCTATTTTTAATCGGGTCGTACATATATGAAAATCGAATCCACCAATTACCAAGGTTCCGGATTAAACCCCTTAGTGTGTTGAATTCCATTTTGTATCCCACACCCATGTGTTTGCTCCCAAATACATCAGAAGCGAATCCACCCTAGTACCAAGGTTTGGGATTAACACCCAAGTGTGTCGAATTTCCATTTGTATCCCACACCCATGTGTGTTTGCTCCTTAATGAATGACAACCGAACCCACCCAATACCAAGGTTTGGGATTCATACCCAAGTGTGTTGAATTCCATTTGCATCCAACCCCCATTTTTAGTCGGCTCGTAAATAGATGAATACCCAATACCTTAGTGTGTTGAATTCCATTTTGTATCCGAGACCCATGTGTTTGCTCCTAAATGAATGAGAACCGAACCCACCCAATACCCAATACCCAATACCTTAGTGTGTTGAATTCCATTTTGTATCCCACACCCATGTGTGTTTGCTCCTTAATGAATGACAACCGAACCCACCCAATACCAAGGTTTGGGATTCATACCCAAGTGTGTTGAATTCCATTTGTATCCAACCCCCATTTTTAGTCGGCTCGTAAATAGATGAAAATATATGCCTATTTTAAACCGGGCATAAATAGACGAAAACTGAACCCACCCTAATACCAAGGTTGGGGATTAATATTTGTATCAGTGTTGGGTTCTATTTGTATTGGAGACCTATTTTTAGTCGGGACTAGCAGGTGGAGTGAGGGAACCGCGGCGGGCACTAGCAGAATTGTAGCAGAAGTGACTGGGACTGGGACTAGCGGGCGCTAGTCGGGACTGGCGGGGGCGCCGTGGCGACTGGGACTAGCGGGCGCTAATCGGGACTGGCGGGGGCGCCGTCGCGACCGGGACTAGCGGGCGCTAATCGGGACTGGCGGGGGCGCCGTCGCGACCGGGACTAGCGGGGCGCTAGTCGGGACTGGCGGGGGCGCCGTAGCGACTGGGACTGGCGGGGGCGCGGTCGGGACAGGTGGGGGCGGGACAGGTGGCAGAGGGGTTATTTATATCAATTTTATATTAATTTAACTAAATAAAAACTATATATAGATTTTACTTTATTCATTTTTTATACGGGAGGAGGGAGGGGGAGGAGTGACGGAGCAGCGCGGGGAGGAGTGGCGGAGCAGCGCGGGGAGGCCCCAGCGGCTAAGGGGAAAACGTCTACCTGGCCCCAAACTTGAGCAGAGAGACAAAAGCTGACTTGACGGTGGGGGAGGGGCCCTGCGCGGAGTCCCAGAGGCTTATACGTGGGGAGTCGGTTGGAGCGGCAGGGGTCGTGCGACTCGCCACAAGCCAGCGCGAGAAACGAATTGATCCTGAAGCTTGTGGGAGAGGGGTGAGCTGCCTGATGGGCCTTCGTGGCCCGGCCGTGGTTAGCCTTATTTTCCGCGAGTGAAGGGTGAAGATTTGGATCGAAGCGTAGGGGGCGCATCGGGTGGGAAAGTCGAGTGGGGCAAGGGTTTCGGCAAACGAAAACCGTCGAATGCAAAGGATGGCGGACGACGGAATGTAGGCCTTTGAAGTAGAAACCCAGCCCCCGAGATGGCACGACCTGGTGCGATTGGCCTCGTGTGGCTTTCGGGGACCAGGATCGATCTTAGCGCCGGGAGGGGAGGGGCTGCCTGATGGGCCTTCGTGGCCCGGCCGCGGCACCCTCGTGATTCCGGTGCGAGGAGAACATTCTGGTCGAAATTGCGAGGGAATCGGGAAAAGGGAAAACGTCTACCTGGCCCCAACTGTGAGCAGAGAGACAAAAGGATGTTTGACGATGGGGGAGGGGCCCTGCACGGAGTCCCAGAGGCTTCTACAAGGGGAGGCGGCTCTGCCGACCGACCCTGCCCGCTGCAGAACCAGGATCGATCTTAGCGCCGGGAGGGGAGGGGCTGCCTGATGGGCCTTCGTGGCCCGGCCGCGGCACCCTCGTGATTCCGGTGCGAGGAGAACATTCGGGTCGAGATTGCGAGGGAA
>CAXIVC010000044.1:0-5000 GCA_964035585.1 Polytrichum formosum | reverse complement strand
AAACTGATTCTCATTTCAAACCATTCGCTACAACCAAAAACCCAATACCACATCACATCTGCCTCTCAAAACCCTCGTATTATAATTATAACAACACAAACGCATTACTCTCGCCACACCCGTTTTATTACAGGATAGTAATATCAACAAATCTATTCATTCATTCCTCTACTACCATCGCTCGCCCCTAAATCAATCAGAACCCGATCCACCCAATTTATCGATGCCTTTTATTCAAATCGCTTCCTAAATACCTGCTACCCCGAAATAGATCAACATCGAACCCTGTTTTTCATCCCGTCGTAAATCCACCTAAACCGGACCTTTTTTTAATCCGGTCCCAAATAGATGAACATCGTAAATCGATCAAGATCCAGACCTTTTTCCAATCCGGTCGTAAATGCCCGAACCCCCTAAATAGATCAACTTCGATACCTTTTTTTAATCGGGTCCTAAACACATCAAAATCGTAAATAGGTGAAGATGCAGACCTTTTTTTTTATCCGGCCGTAAATACCATCAATTACCAGGGTTTCTGATCGGCACGCGAGTGTGTTCGGTTCCATTCGAATCCGAGGCAAGTGCGTTTCTGCTCCGAAACGAATGAAACCCGAATCCACCCAATACCGACCTCTCGGATTCGTAATACCTGACTGTGTTTCGGATCGAATTAACTAATTCGTACCTTCCGAATTCGTCCATGAACAGATCCTAATCATATACCTTTTTTGTTTTTGAGGTTTAGGGTCCTAAATATATCCTATTCCATACCCATTTTATTTTGCTCCACCCATTTCACTCCTTCGCATCCAATTAACTAACGCCCAGGTTTAACCCTCACCTTCCGAATTCATCCATCCACGAAATAGATCATAATCTGTACCTATTTTTAGTCATGTCGTAAATAGATCATAATCGAATCCACCCGACCAATCGACCGCATTTATACCTAGGTGTGTCTAAATGCATTCGTGTTTAGTATGCCTATTTTCAGTTGGGCCCTAAATAAATCTAAATCCAGACCTCTTTTTTAATCCGGCCATAAATAGATGTGACCCAATCCACCCAATTAATCGACCGGATCAAAACCTAGGTGTGTCGGGTTCCATTTGTATCCGACGCCTATTATTAATCTGGCCCTAAATATATCTAGATCCACACCATTTTCTAAATCCGGTCATGCGTGGATGAAAACCGCAAATAGACAAAGTTTGATACCTATTTTTAATCGGGTCGTACATATATGAAAATCGAATCCACCAATTACCAAGGTTCCGGATTAAACCCCTTAGTGTGTTGAATTCCATTTTGTATCCCACACCCATGTGTTTGCTCCCAAATACATCAGAAGCGAATCCACCCTAGTACCAAGGTTTGGGATTAACACCCAAGTGTGTCGAATTTCCATTTGTATCCCACACCCATGTGTGTTTGCTCCTTAATGAATGACAACCGAACCCACCCAATACCAAGGTTTGGGATTCATACCCAAGTGTGTTGAATTCCATTTGCATCCAACCCCCATTTTTAGTCGGCTCGTAAATAGATGAATACCCAATACCTTAGTGTGTTGAATTCCATTTTGTATCCGAGACCCATGTGTTTGCTCCTAAATGAATGAGAACCGAACCCACCCAATACCCAATACCCAATACCTTAGTGTGTTGAATTCCATTTTGTATCCCACACCCATGTGTGTTTGCTCCTTAATGAATGACAACCGAACCCACCCAATACCAAGGTTTGGGATTCATACCCAAGTGTGTTGAATTCCATTTGTATCCAACCCCCATTTTTAGTCGGCTCGTAAATAGATGAAAATATATGCCTATTTTAAACCGGGCATAAATAGACGAAAACTGAACCCACCCTAATACCAAGGTTGGGGATTAATATTTGTATCAGTGTTGGGTTCTATTTGTATTGGAGACCTATTTTTAGTCGGGACTAGCAGGTGGAGTGAGGGAACCGCGGCGGGCACTAGCAGAATTGTAGCAGAAGTGACTGGGACTGGGACTAGCGGGCGCTAGTCGGGACTGGCGGGGGCGCCGTGGCGACTGGGACTAGCGGGCGCTAATCGGGACTGGCGGGGGCGCCGTCGCGACCGGGACTAGCGGGCGCTAATCGGGACTGGCGGGGGCGCCGTCGCGACCGGGACTAGCGGGGCGCTAGTCGGGACTGGCGGGGGCGCCGTAGCGACTGGGACTGGCGGGGGCGCGGTCGGGACAGGTGGGGGCGGGACAGGTGGCAGAGGGGTTATTTATATCAATTTTATATTAATTTAACTAAATAAAAACTATATATAGATTTTACTTTATTCATTTTTTATACGGGAGGAGGGAGGGGGAGGAGTGACGGAGCAGCGCGGGGAGGAGTGGCGGAGCAGCGCGGGGAGGCCCCAGCGGCTAAGGGGAAAACGTCTACCTGGCCCCAAACTTGAGCAGAGAGACAAAAGCTGACTTGACGGTGGGGGAGGGGCCCTGCGCGGAGTCCCAGAGGCTTATACGTGGGGAGTCGGTTGGAGCGGCAGGGGTCGTGCGACTCGCCACAAGCCAGCGCGAGAAACGAATTGATCCTGAAGCTTGTGGGAGAGGGGTGAGCTGCCTGATGGGCCTTCGTGGCCCGGCCGTGGTTAGCCTTATTTTCCGCGAGTGAAGGGTGAAGATTTGGATCGAAGCGTAGGGGGCGCATCGGGTGGGAAAGTCGAGTGGGGCAAGGGTTTCGGCAAACGAAAACCGTCGAATGCAAAGGATGGCGGACGACGGAATGTAGGCCTTTGAAGTAGAAACCCAGCCCCCGAGATGGCACGACCTGGTGCGATTGGCCTCGTGTGGCTTTCGGGGACCAGGATCGATCTTAGCGCCGGGAGGGGAGGGGCTGCCTGATGGGCCTTCGTGGCCCGGCCGCGGCACCCTCGTGATTCCGGTGCGAGGAGAACATTCTGGTCGAAATTGCGAGGGAATCGGGAAAAGGGAAAACGTCTACCTGGCCCCAACTGTGAGCAGAGAGACAAAAGGATGTTTGACGATGGGGGAGGGGCCCTGCACGGAGTCCCAGAGGCTTCTACAAGGGGAGGCGGCTCTGCCGACCGACCCTGCCCGCTGCAGAACCAGGATCGATCTTAGCGCCGGGAGGGGAGGGGCTGCCTGATGGGCCTTCGTGGCCCGGCCGCGGCACCCTCGTGATTCCGGTGCGAGGAGAACATTCGGGTCGAGATTGCGAGGGAATCGGAAAGCGTATCGGGGTTGCGTGGGGCTAGTCCGGCAAACGAAAACCGTCGAATGCAAAGGATGGCGGACGACGGAATGTAGGCCTTCTGAGTAGGGCTAGCCCCAGAGATAAACCGAGGCGCTCCCGCCCCTTTGTCGGGCCGACGCGAGGGGGCCCCAACCCCAGCGGCTTCGGGAAAAAACGGGAAAAGGGAAAACGTCTACCTGGCCCCTACTCTCGGCAGAGAGATGTCACAAATCCCTCTTCGATGAGGGAGACGCGAGCATTGCACGAATCCCGATTCAACAAGGGAGACGCTCGCGTCCAAGTCAAAATCGGGAATCCCATTGTCAAATGGGGGGGGCAAAGCTGCCTCGGGGAAAAAAAGCCTTCCTTCGACGATATTCGGATTTAGCCCCGGATTCACCCCTGGGCCGGGTAACACCGGCTAGACCGCTGGAAGGAAATATTTTCCCGAGGGAGTGGCAGTCCCTCCGTCCCGATCCGCCCCCGCGGCTTCGGGAAAACGTCTACCTGGCCCCGACTCTCGGCAGAGAGACAAAAGGTTGTTTGACGGTGGGGTAGGGGCTCTGCGCGGAGTCCCAGAGGCTTATACAAGGGGAAGGCTTATACGAGGGGAATCCATGCCCGCTGCAGAACAGCGAGGCCTCCACAGGCGCTGGCTCCTACGGGGGTCGGCCCAGCGTGGGGGCGACGTCGCCAAGTATGCATTGGGCCGTTGTAGTGTTGCCACGGCGACGCGATGATCAACTCGAGAGATCGGAGGGGGTCCCGTTCGTCTGCGTGCCGCTCATCAGTGTCCCGAGCGGGACACCCCGGAGGGTGTCCCGCCGCGGCAGGAAGGTCTTGTACCGGTGCAGGATGGTGAATCGCGGGAAGAATCTATCCCAAGTGCAGGAGTAAGGCGGGCTACCTGATGGGCCTTCGCGGCCCGGACGGGGGTCGCCACTTCGGCTCGAACGTCCCTGTTGCACCTTCGCACTCTGCGGCCTCTATCCCGACGGGAGGGGGTCGCCGAAGCGCGACGGTTCCCGGGACGAGGGGAACATTCGGATCGGAAAGCGAGGGAATCGCATCAACCAAACCCCTCTTCGATTTTTTCGTCGAGGGGGAATGATGCGAGGGATGCGGTTCGGGAGGGGGCATCACAAATCCCTCTTCGGTGAGGGAGACGCGAGCATTGCACGAATCCCGATTCAACGAGGGAGACGCTCGCGTCAGAATAGAGATTCCTACTATCAATGAGGGAGATGCTGCAATGGGGGGCCAAGCTACCTCGGGGAAGAAAACCTTCCTTCGATGATATTCGGGCCTAGTAGTCCCGGATTCGAAGGCCGGGTAACACCGGCACGTTGACGATGGATGGAAACGTTTTCCCGAGGGAGCGGCAGTCCCTCAATCCCGATCCGAGCCGCTTCAGCGTAAGTGCAACGCTCCCGTCCCTGATGTTGGGCCGAGGTCGGCGGCGCGCGACCCAAGGCGGGCGCGCGTCGTAGACGAGGAAATAGCTACCTGGTTGATCCTGCCAGTAGTCATATGCTTGTCTCAAAGATTAAGCCATGCATGTGTAAGTATAAACTCTTTTGTACTGTGAAACTGCGAATGGCTCATTAAATCAGTTATAGTTTCTTTGATGGTACCTTGCTACTCGGATAACCGTAGTAATTCTAGAGCTAATACGTGCACAAACTCCCGACCTTCTTGGAAGGGACGTATTTATTAGATAAAAGACCGATGCGGGCTTGCCCGGTATTGCGGTGACTCATGAT
>CAXIVC010000043.1:0-20612 GCA_964035585.1 Polytrichum formosum | reverse complement strand
TCATTCAATAAATCACAAATTTGTGCTTCAACCCTAGTGGTTCATATGGTTTCACAACCAATGTCACGCCTCCGAAGGCCACTTTCATTCAATAAATCACAAATTTGTGCTTCAACCCTAGTGGTTCATATGGTTTCACAACCAATGTCACGCCTCCGAAGGCCACTTTCATTCAATAAATCACAAATTTGTGCTTCAACCCTAGTGGTTCATATGGTTTCACAACCCACACGCATCCGAAAACCACTTTCATTCATCAAATCACATATTTGTCTTCAACCTTCGTGGTTCATATGGTTTCACAACCAATGTCACGCCTCCGAAGGCCACTTTCATTCAATAAATCACAAATTTGTGCTTCAACCCTAGTGGTTCATATGGTTTCACAATCCACACGCATCAGAAGGCCACTTTCATTCAATAAATCACATATTTGTCTTCAACCTTCGTGGTTCATATGGTTTCACAACCAATGTCACGCCTCCGAAGGCCACTTTCATTCAATAAATCACAAATTTGTGCTTCAACCCTAGTGGTTCATATGGTTTCACAACCAATGTCACGCCTCCGAAGGCCACTTTCATTCAATAAATCACAAATTTGTGCTTCAACCCTAGTGGTTCATATGGTTTCACAACCAATGTCACGCCTCCGAAGGCCACTTTCATTCAATAAATCACAAATTTGTGCTTCAACCCTAGTGGTTCATATGGTTTCACAACCCACACGCATCCGAAAACCACTTTCATTCATCAAATCACATATTTGTCTTCAACCCTTCGTGGTTCATATGGTTTCACAACCAATGTCACGCCTCCGAAGGCCACTTTCATTCAATAAATCACAAATTTGTGCTTCAACCCTAGTGGTTCATATGGTTTCACAACCAATGTCACGCCTCCGAAGGCCACTTTCATTCAATAAATCACAAATTTGTGCTTCAACCCTAGTGGTTCATATGGTTTCACAACCCACACGCATCCGAAAGCCACTTTCATTCATCAAATCACATATTTGTCTTCAACCTTCGTGGTTCATATGGTTTCACAACCAATGTCACGCCTCCGAAGGCCACTTTCATTCAATAAATCACAAATTTGTGCTTCAACCCTAGTGGTTCATATGGTTTCACAATCCACACGCATCAGAAGGCCACTTTCATTCAATAAATCACATATTTGTCTTCAACCTTCGTGGTTCATATGGTTTCACAACCAATGTCACGCCTCCGAAGGCCACTTTCATTCAATAAATCACAAATTTGTGCTTCAACCCTAGTGGTTCATATGGTTTCACAACCAATGTCACGCCTCCGAAGGCCACTTTCATTCAATAAATCACAAATTTGTGCTTCAACCCTAGTGGTTCATATGGTTTCACAACCAATGTCACGCCTCCGAAGGCCACTTTCATTCAATAAATCACAAATTTGTGCTTCAACCCTAGTGGTTCATATGGTTTCACAACCCACACGCATCCGAAAACCACTTTCATTCATCAAATCACATATTTGTCTTCAACCTTCGTGGTTCATATGGTTTCACAACCAATGTCACGCCTCCGAAGGGCACTTTCATTCAATAAATCACAAATTTGTGCTTCAACCCTAGTGGTTCATATGGTTTCACAATCCACACGCATCAGAAGGCCACTTTCATTCAATAAATCACATATTTGTCTTCAACCTTCGTGGTTCATATGGTTTCACAACCAATGTCACGCCTCCGAAGGCCACTTTCATTCAATAAATCACAAATTTGTGCTTCAACCCTAGTGGTTCATATGGTTTCACAACCAATGTCACGCCTCCGAAGGCCACTTTCATTCAATAAATCACAAATTTGTGCTTCAACCCTAGTGGTTCATATGGTTTCACAACCAATGTCACGCCTCCGAAGGCCACTTTCATTCAATAAATCACAAATTTGTGCTTCAACCCTAGTGGTTCATATGGTTTCACAACCCACACGCATCCGAAAACCACTTTCATTCATCAAATCACATATTTGTCTTCAACCTTCGTGGTTCATATGGTTTCACAACCAATGTCACGCCTCCGAAGGGCACTTTCATTCAATAAATCACAAATTTGTGCTTCAACCCTAGTGGTTCATATGGTTTCACAATCCACACGCATCAGAAGGCCACTTTCATTCAATAAATCACATATTTGTCTTCAACCTTCGTGGTTCATATGGTTTCACAACCAATGTCACGCCTCCGAAGGCCACTTTCATTCAATAAATCACAAATTTGTGCTTCAACCCTAGTGGTTCATATGGTTTCACAACCAATGTCACGCCTCCGAAGGCCACTTTCATTCAATAAATCACAAATTTGTGCTTCAACCCTAGTGGTTCATATGGTTTCACAACCCACACGCATCCGAAAGCCACTTTCATTCATCAAATCACATATTTGTCTTCAACCTTCGTGGTTCATATGGTTTCACAACCAATGTCACGCCTCCGAAGGGCACTTTCATTCAATAAATCACAAATTTGTGCTTCAACCCTAGTGGTTCATATGGTTTCACAATCCACACGCATCAGAAGGCCACTTTCATTCAATAAATCACATATTTGTCTTCAACCTTCGTGGTTCATATGGTTTCACAACCAATGTCACGCCTCCGAAGGCCACTTTCATTCAATAAATCACAAATTTGTGCTTCAACCCTAGTGGTTCATATGGTTTCACAACCAATGTCACGCCTCCGAAGGCCACTTTCATTCAATAAATCACAAATTTGTGCTTCAACCCTAGTGGTTCATATGGTTTCACAACCAATGTCACGCCTCCGAAGGCCACTTTCATTCAATAAATCACAAATTTGTGCTTCAACCCTAGTGGTTCATATGGTTTCACAACCCACACGCATCCGAAAACCACTTTCATTCATCAAATCACATATTTGTCTTCAACCTTCGTGGTTCATATGGTTTCACAACCAATGTCACGCCTCCGAAGGGCACTTTCATTCAATAAATCACAAATTTGTGCTTCAACCCTAGTGGTTCATATGGTTTCACAATCCACACGCATCAGAAGGCCACTTTCATTCAATAAATCACATATTTGTCTTCAACCTTCGTGGTTCATATGGTTTCACAACCAATGTCACGCCTCCGAAGGCCACTTTCATTCAATAAATCACAAATTTGTGCTTCAACCCTAGTGGTTCATATGGTTTCACAACCAATGTCACGCCTCCGAAGGCCACTTTCATTCAATAAATCACAAATTTGTGCTTCAACCCTAGTGGTTCATATGGTTTCACAACCAATGTCACGCCTCCGAAGGCCACTTTCATTCAATAAATCACAAATTTGTGCTTCAACCCTAGTGGTTCATATGGTTTCACAACCCACACGCATCCGAAAACCACTTTCATTCATCAAATCACATATTTGTCTTCAACCTTCGTGGTTCATATGGTTTCACAACCAATGTCACGCCTCCGAAGGCCACTTTCATTCAATAAATCACAAATTTGTGCTTCAACCCTAGTGGTTCATATGGTTTCACAACCAATGTCACGCCTCCGAAGGCCACTTTCATTCAATAAATCACAAATTTGTGCTTCAACCCTAGTGGTTCATATGGTTTCACAACCCACACGCATCCGAAAGCCACTTTCATTCATCAAATCACATATTTGTCTTCAACCTTCGTGGTTCATATGGTTTCACAACCAATGTCACGCCTCCGAAGGCCACTTTCATTCAATAAATCACAAATTTGTGCTTCAACCCTAGTGGTTCATATGGTTTCACAATCCACACGCATCAGAAGGCCACTTTCATTCAATAAATCACATATTTGTCTTCAACCTTCGTGGTTCATATGGTTTCACAACCAATGTCACGCCTCCGAAGGCCACTTTCATTCAATAAATCACAAATTTGTGCTTCAACCCTAGTGGTTCATATGGTTTCACAATCCACACGCATCAGAAGGCCACTTTCATTCAATAAATCACATATTTGTCTTCAACCTTCGTGGTTCATATGGTTTCACAACCAATGTCACGCCTCCGAAGGCCACTTTCATTCAATAAATCACAAATTTGTGCTTCAACCCTAGTGGTTCATATGGTTTCACAACCAATGTCACGCCTCCGAAGGCCACTTTCATTCAATAAATCACAAATTTGTGCTTCAACCCTAGTGGTTCATATGGTTTCACAACCCACACGCATCCGAAAGCCACTTTCATTCATCAAATCACATATTTGTCTTCAACCTTCGTGGTTCATATGGTTTCACAACCAATGTCACGCCTCCGAAGGCCACTTTCATTCAATAAATCACAAATTTGTGCTTCAACCCTAGTGGTTCATATGGTTTCACAATCCACACGCATCAGAAGGCCACTTTCATTCAATAAATCACATATTTGTCTTCAACCTTCGTGGTTCATATGGTTTCACAACCAATGTCACGCCTCCGAAGGCCACTTTCATTCAATAAATCACAAATTTGTGCTTCAACCCTAGTGGTTCATATGGTTTCACAATCCACACGCATCAGAAGGCCACTTTCATTCAATAAATCACATATTTGTCTTCAACCTTCGTGGTTCATATGGTTTCACAACCAATGTCACGCCTCCGAAGGCCACTTTCATTCAATAAATCACAAATTTGTGCTTCAACCCTAGTGGTTCATATGGTTTCACAACCAATGTCACGCCTCCGAAGGCCACTTTCATTCAATAAATCACAAATTTGTGCTTCAACCCTAGTGGTTCATATGGTTTCACAACCCACACGCATCCGAAAGCCACTTTCATTCATCAAATCACATATTTGTCTTCAACCTTCGTGGTTCATATGGTTTCACAACCAATGTCACGCCTCCGAAGGGCACTTTCATTCAATAAATCACAAATTTGTGCTTCAACCCTAGTGGTTCATATGGTTTCACAATCCACACGCATCAGAAGGCCACTTTCATTCAATAAATCACATATTTGTCTTCAACCTTCGTGGTTCATATGGTTTCACAACCAATGTCACGCCTCCGAAGGCCACTTTCATTCAATAAATCACAAATTTGTGCTTCAACCCTAGTGGTTCATATGGTTTCACAACCAATGTCACGCCTCCGAAGGCCACTTTCATTCAATAAATCACAAATTTGTGCTTCAACCCTAGTGGTTCATATGGTTTCACAACCAATGTCACGCCTCCGAAGGCCACTTTCATTCAATAAATCACAAATTTGTGCTTCAACCCTAGTGGTTCATATGGTTTCACAACCCACACGCATCCGAAAACCACTTTCATTCATCAAATCACATATTTGTCTTCAACCTTCGTGGTTCATATGGTTTCACAACCAATGTCACGCCTCCGAAGGCCACTTTCATTCAATAAATCACAAATTTGTGCTTCAACCCTAGTGGTTCATATGGTTTCACAATCCACACGCATCAGAAGGCCACTTTCATTCAATAAATCACATATTTGTCTTCAACCTTCGTGGTTCATATGGTTTCACAACCAATGTCACGCCTCCGAAGGCCACTTTCATTCAATAAATCACAAATTTGTGCTTCAACCCTAGTGGTTCATATGGTTTCACAACCAATGTCACGCCTCCGAAGGCCACTTTCATTCAATAAATCACAAATTTGTGCTTCAACCCTAGTGGTTCATATGGTTTCACAACCAATGTCACGCCTCCGAAGGCCACTTTCATTCAATAAATCACAAATTTGTGCTTCAACCCTAGTGGTTCATATGGTTTCACAACCCACACGCATCCGAAAACCACTTTCATTCATCAAATCACATATTTGTCTTCAACCTTCGTGGTTCATATGGTTTCACAACCAATGTCACGCCTCCGAAGGCCACTTTCATTCAATAAATCACAAATTTGTGCTTCAACCCTAGTGGTTCATATGGTTTCACAACCAATGTCACGCCTCCGAAGGCCACTTTCATTCAATAAATCACAAATTTGTGCTTCAACCCTAGTGGTTCATATGGTTTCACAACCCACACGCATCCGAAAGCCACTTTCATTCATCAAATCACATATTTGTCTTCAACCTTCGTGGTTCATATGGTTTCACAACCAATGTCACGCCTCCGAAGGGCACTTTCATTCAATAAATCACAAATTTGTGCTTCAACCCTAGTGGTTCATATGGTTTCACAATCCACACGCATCAGAAGGCCACTTTCATTCAATAAATCACATATTTGTCTTCAACCTTCGTGGTTCATATGGTTTCACAACCAATGTCACGCCTCCGAAGGCCACTTTCATTCAATAAATCACAAATTTGTGCTTCAACCCTAGTGGTTCATATGGTTTCACAACCAATGTCACGCCTCCGAAGGCCACTTTCATTCAATAAATCACAAATTTGTGCTTCAACCCTAGTGGTTCATATGGTTTCACAACCAATGTCACGCCTCCGAAGGCCACTTTCATTCAATAAATCACAAATTTGTGCTTCAACCCTAGTGGTTCATATGGTTTCACAACCCACACGCATCCGAAAACCACTTTCATTCATCAAATCACATATTTGTCTTCAACCTTCGTGGTTCATATGGTTTCACAACCAATGTCACGCCTCCGAAGGGCACTTTCATTCAATAAATCACAAATTTGTGCTTCAACCCTAGTGGTTCATATGGTTTCACAATCCACACGCATCAGAAGGCCACTTTCATTCAATAAATCACATATTTGTCTTCAACCTTCGTGGTTCATATGGTTTCACAACCAATGTCACGCCTCCGAAGGCCACTTTCATTCAATAAATCACAAATTTGTGCTTCAACCCTAGTGGTTCATATGGTTTCACAACCAATGTCACGCCTCCGAAGGCCACTTTCATTCAATAAATCACAAATTTGTGCTTCAACCCTAGTGGTTCATATGGTTTCACAACCAATGTCACGCCTCCGAAGGCCACTTTCATTCAATAAATCACAAATTTGTGCTTCAACCCTAGTGGTTCATATGGTTTCACAACCCACACGCATCCGAAAACCACTTTCATTCATCAAATCACATATTTGTCTTCAACCTTCGTGGTTCATATGGTTTCACAACCAATGTCACGCCTCCGAAGGCCACTTTCATTCAATAAATCACAAATTTGTGCTTCAACCCTAGTGGTTCATATGGTTTCACAACCAATGTCACGCCTCCGAAGGCCACTTTCATTCAATAAATCACAAATTTGTGCTTCAACCCTAGTGGTTCATATGGTTTCACAACCCACACGCATCCGAAAGCCACTTTCATTCATCAAATCACATATTTGTCTTCAACCTTCGTGGTTCATATGGTTTCACAACCAATGTCACGCCTCCGAAGGCCACTTTCATTCAATAAATCACAAATTTGTGCTTCAACCCTAGTGGTTCATATGGTTTCACAATCCACACGCATCAGAAGGCCACTTTCATTCAATAAATCACATATTTGTCTTCAACCTTCGTGGTTCATATGGTTTCACAACCAATGTCACGCCTCCGAAGGCCACTTTCATTCAATAAATCACAAATTTGTGCTTCAACCCTAGTGGTTCATATGGTTTCACAATCCACACGCATCAGAAGGCCACTTTCATTCAATAAATCACATATTTGTCTTCAACCTTCGTGGTTCATATGGTTTCACAACCAATGTCACGCCTCCGAAGGCCACTTTCATTCAATAAATCACAAATTTGTGCTTCAACCCTAGTGGTTCATATGGTTTCACAACCAATGTCACGCCTCCGAAGGCCACTTTCATTCAATAAATCACAAATTTGTGCTTCAACCCTAGTGGTTCATATGGTTTCACAACCCACACGCATCCGAAAACCACTTTCATTCATCAAATCACATATTTGTCTTCAACCTTCGTGGTTCATATGGTTTCACAACCAATGTCACGCCTCCGAAGGGCACTTTCATTCAATAAATCACAAATTTGTGCTTCAACCCTAGTGGTTCATATGGTTTCACAATCCACACGCATCAGAAGGCCACTTTCATTCAATAAATCACATATTTGTCTTCAACCTTCGTGGTTCATATGGTTTCACAACCAATGTCACGCCTCCGAAGGCCACTTTCATTCAATAAATCACAAATTTGTGCTTCAACCCTAGTGGTTCATATGGTTTCACAACCAATGTCACGCCTCCGAAGGCCACTTTCATTCAATAAATCACAAATTTGTGCTTCAACCCTAGTGGTTCATATGGTTTCACAACCAATGTCACGCCTCCGAAGGCCACTTTCATTCAATAAATCACAAATTTGTGCTTCAACCCTAGTGGTTCATATGGTTTCACAACCCACACGCATCCGAAAACCACTTTCATTCATCAAATCACATATTTGTCTTCAACCTTCGTGGTTCATATGGTTTCACAACCAATGTCACGCCTCCGAAGGGCACTTTCATTCAATAAATCACAAATTTGTGCTTCAACCCTAGTGGTTCATATGGTTTCACAATCCACACGCATCAGAAGGCCACTTTCATTCAATAAATCACATATTTGTCTTCAACCTTCGTGGTTCATATGGTTTCACAACCAATGTCACGCCTCCGAAGGCCACTTTCATTCAATAAATCACAAATTTGTGCTTCAACCCTAGTGGTTCATATGGTTTCACAACCAATGTCACGCCTCCGAAGGCCACTTTCATTCAATAAATCACAAATTTGTGCTTCAACCCTAGTGGTTCATATGGTTTCACAACCAATGTCACGCCTCCGAAGGCCACTTTCATTCAATAAATCACAAATTTGTGCTTCAACCCTAGTGGTTCATATGGTTTCACAACCCACACGCATCCGAAAACCACTTTCATTCATCAAATCACATATTTGTCTTCAACCTTCGTGGTTCATATGGTTTCACAACCAATGTCACGCCTCCGAAGGCCACTTTCATTCAATAAATCACAAATTTGTGCTTCAACCCTAGTGGTTCATATGGTTTCACAACCAATGTCACGCCTCCGAAGGCCACTTTCATTCAATAAATCACAAATTTGTGCTTCAACCCTAGTGGTTCATATGGTTTCACAACCCACACGCATCCGAAAGCCACTTTCATTCATCAAATCACATATTTGTCTTCAACCTTCGTGGTTCATATGGTTTCACAACCAATGTCACGCCTCCGAAGGCCACTTTCATTCAATAAATCACAAATTTGTGCTTCAACCCTAGTGGTTCATATGGTTTCACAATCCACACGCATCAGAAGGCCACTTTCATTCAATAAATCACATATTTGTCTTCAACCTTCGTGGTTCATATGGTTTCACAACCAATGTCACGCCTCCGAAGGCCACTTTCATTCAATAAATCACAAATTTGTGCTTCAACCCTAGTGGTTCATATGGTTTCACAATCCACACGCATCAGAAGGCCACTTTCATTCAATAAATCACATATTTGTCTTCAACCTTCGTGGTTCATATGGTTTCACAACCAATGTCACGCCTCCGAAGGCCACTTTCATTCAATAAATCACAAATTTGTGCTTCAACCCTAGTGGTTCATATGGTTTCACAACCAATGTCACGCCTCCGAAGGCCACTTTCATTCAATAAATCACAAATTTGTGCTTCAACCCTAGTGGTTCATATGGTTTCACAACCCACACGCATCCGAAAGCCACTTTCATTCATCAAATCACATATTTGTCTTCAACCTTCGTGGTTCATATGGTTTCACAACCAATGTCACGCCTCCGAAGGGCACTTTCATTCAATAAATCACAAATTTGTGCTTCAACCCTAGTGGTTCATATGGTTTCACAATCCACACGCATCAGAAGGCCACTTTCATTCAATAAATCACATATTTGTCTTCAACCTTCGTGGTTCATATGGTTTCACAACCAATGTCACGCCTCCGAAGGCCACTTTCATTCAATAAATCACAAATTTGTGCTTCAACCCTAGTGGTTCATATGGTTTCACAACCAATGTCACGCCTCCGAAGGCCACTTTCATTCAATAAATCACAAATTTGTGCTTCAACCCTAGTGGTTCATATGGTTTCACAACCCACACGCATCCGAAAGCCACTTTCATTCATCAAATCACATATTTGTCTTCAACCTTCGTGGTTCATATGGTTTCACAACCAATGTCACGCCTCCGAAGGCCACTTTCATTCAATAAATCACAAATTTGTGCTTCAACCCTAGTGGTTCATATGGTTTCACAATCCACACGCATCAGAAGGCCACTTTCATTCAATAAATCACATATTTGTCTTCAACCTTCGTGGTTCATATGGTTTCACAACCAATGTCACGCCTCCGAAGGCCACTTTCATTCAATAAATCACAAATTTGTGCTTCAACCCTAGTGGTTCATATGGTTTCACAATCCACACGCATCAGAAGGCCACTTTCATTCAATAAATCACATATTTGTCTTCAACCTTCGTGGTTCATATGGTTTCACAACCAATGTCACGCCTCCGAAGGCCACTTTCATTCAATAAATCACAAATTTGTGCTTCAACCCTAGTGGTTCATATGGTTTCACAACCAATGTCACGCCTCCGAAGGCCACTTTCATTCAATAAATCACAAATTTGTGCTTCAACCCTAGTGGTTCATATGGTTTCACAACCCACACGCATCCGAAAGCCACTTTCATTCATCAAATCACATATTTGTCTTCAACCTTCGTGGTTCATATGGTTTCACAACCAATGTCACGCCTCCGAAGGGCACTTTCATTCAATAAATCACAAATTTGTGCTTCAACCCTAGTGGTTCATATGGTTTCACAATCCACACGCATCAGAAGGCCACTTTCATTCAATAAATCACATATTTGTCTTCAACCTTCGTGGTTCATATGGTTTCACAACCAATGTCACGCCTCCGAAGGCCACTTTCATTCAATAAATCACAAATTTGTGCTTCAACCCTAGTGGTTCATATGGTTTCACAACCAATGTCACGCCTCCGAAGGCCACTTTCATTCAATAAATCACATATTTGTGCTTCAACCTTCGTGGTTCATATGGTTTCACAACCAATGTCACGCCTCCGAAGGCCACTTTCATTCAATAAATCACAAATTTGTGCTTCAACCCTAGTGGTTCATATGGTTTCACAACCAATGTCACGCCTCCGAAGGCCACTTTCATTCAATAAATCACAAATTTGTGCTTCAACCCTAGTGGTTCATATGGTTTCACAACCAATGTCACGCCTCCGAAGGCCACTTTCATTCAATAAATCACAAATTTGTGCTTCAACCCTAGTGGTTCATATGGTTTCACAATCCACACGCATCAGAAGGCCACTTTCATTCAATAAATCACATATTTGTCTTCAACCTTCGTGGTTCATATGGTTTCACAACCAATGTCACGCCTCCGAAGGCCACTTTCATTCAATAAATCACAAATTTGTGCTTCAACCCTAGTGGTTCATATGGTTTCACAACCAATGTCACGCCTCCGAAGGCCACTTTCATTCAATAAATCACAAATTTGTGCTTCAACCCTAGTGGTTCATATGGTTTCACAACCAATGTCACGCCTCCGAAGGCCACTTTCATTCAATAAATCACAAATTTGTGCTTCAACCCTAGTGGTTCATATGGTTTCACAACCCACACGCATCCGAAAACCACTTTCATTCATCAAATCACATATTTGTCTTCAACCTTCGTGGTTCATATGGTTTCACAACCAATGTCACGCCTCCGAAGGCCACTTTCATTCAATAAATCACAAATTTGTGCTTCAACCCTAGTGGTTCATATGGTTTCACAACCAATGTCACGCCTCCGAAGGCCACTTTCATTCAATAAATCACAAATTTGTGCTTCAACCCTAGTGGTTCATATGGTTTCACAACCCACACGCATCCGAAAGCCACTTTCATTCATCAAATCACATATTTGTCTTCAACCTTCGTGGTTCATATGGTTTCACAACCAATGTCACGCCTCCGAAGGCCACTTTCATTCAATAAATCACAAATTTGTGCTTCAACCCTAGTGGTTCATATGGTTTCACAACCCACACGCATCCGAAAGCCACTTTCATTCATCAAATCACATATTTGTCTTCAACCTTCGTGGTTCATATGGTTTCACAACCAATGTCACGCCTCCGAAGGCCACTTTCATTCAATAAATCACAAATTTGTGATTCAACCCTAGTGGTTCATATGGTTTCACAACCCACACGCATCCGAAAGCCACTTTCATTCATCAAATCACATATTTGTCTTCAACCTTCGTGGTTCATATGGTTTCACAACCAATGTCACGCCTCCGAAGGCCACTTTCATTCAATAAATCACAAATTTGTGCTTCAACCCTAGTGGTTCATATGGTTTCACAACCAATGTCACGCCTCCGAAGGCCACTTTCATTCAATAAATCACAAATTTGTGCTTCAACCCTAGTGGTTCATATGGTTTCACAACCAATGTCACGCCTCCGAAGGCCACTTTCATTCAATAAATCACAAATTTGTGCTTCAACCCTAGTGGTTCATATGGTTTCACAACCCACACGCATCCGAAAGCCACTTTCATTCATCAAATCACATATTTGTCTTCAACCTTCGTGGTTCATATGGTTTCACAACCAATGTCACGCCTCCGAAGGGCACTTTCATTCAATAAATCACAAATTTGTGCTTCAACCCTAGTGGTTCATATGGTTTCACAATCCACACGCATCAGAAGGCCACTTTCATTCAATAAATCACATATTTGTCTTCAACCTTCGTGGTTCATATGGTTTCACAACCAATGTCACGCCTCCGAAGGCCACTTTCATTCAATAAATCACAAATTTGTGCTTCAACCCTAGTGGTTCATATGGTTTCACAACCAATGTCACGCCTCCGAAGGCCACTTTCATTCAATAAATCACATATTTGTGCTTCAACCTTCGTGGTTCATATGGTTTCACAACCAATGTCACGCCTCCGAAGGCCACTTTCATTCAATAAATCACAAATTTGTGCTTCAACCCTAGTGGTTCATATGGTTTCACAACCAATGTCACGCCTCCGAAGGCCACTTTCATTCAATAAATCACAAATTTGTGCTTCAACCCTAGTGGTTCATATGGTTTCACAACCCACACGCATCCGAAAGCCACTTTCATTCATCAAATCACATATTTGTCTTCAACCTTCGTGGTTCATATGGTTTCACAACCAATGTCACGCCTCCGAAGGCCACTTTCATTCAATAAATCACAAATTTGTGCTTCAACCCTAGTGGTTCATATGGTTTCACAACCAATGTCACGCCTCCGAAGGCCACTTTCATTCAATAAATCACAAATTTGTGCTTCAACCCTAGTGGTTCATATGGTTTCACAACCAATGTCACGCCTCCGAAGGCCACTTTCATTCAATAAATCACAAATTTGTGCTTCAACCCTAGTGGTTCATATGGTTTCACAACCCACACGCATCCGAAAACCACTTTCATTCATCAAATCACATATTTGTCTTCAACCTTCGTGGTTCATATGGTTTCACAACCAATGTCACGCCTCCGAAGGCCACTTTCATTCAATAAATCACAAATTTGTGCTTCAACCCTAGTGGTTCATATGGTTTCACAACCAATGTCACGCCTCCGAAGGCCACTTTCATTCAATAAATCACAAATTTGTGCTTCAACCCTAGTGGTTCATATGGTTTCACAACCCACACGCATCCGAAAGCCACTTTCATTCATCAAATCACATATTTGTCTTCAACCTTCGTGGTTCATATGGTTTCACAACCAATGTCACGCCTCCGAAGGCCACTTTCATTCAATAAATCACAAATTTGTGCTTCAACCCTAGTGGTTCATATGGTTTCACAATCCACACGCATCAGAAGGCCACTTTCATTCAATAAATCACATATTTGTCTTCAACCTTCGTGGTTCATATGGTTTCACAACCAATGTCACGCCTCCGAAGGCCACTTTCATTCAATAAATCACAAATTTGTGCTTCAACCCTAGTGGTTCATATGGTTTCACAACCAATGTCACGCCTCCGAAGGCCACTTTCATTCAATAAATCACAAATTTGTGCTTCAACCCTAGTGGTTCATATGGTTTCACAACCAATGTCACGCCTCCGAAGGCCACTTTCATTCAATAAATCACAAATTTGTGCTTCAACCCTAGTGGTTCATATGGTTTCACAACCAATGTCACGCCTCCGAAGGCCACTTTCATTCAATAAATCACAAATTTGTGCTTCAACCCTAGTGGTTCATATGGTTTCACAACCCACACGCATCCGAAAACCACTTTCATTCATCAAATCACATATTTGTCTTCAACCTTCGTGGTTCATATGGTTTCACAACCAATGTCACGCCTCCGAAGGCCACTTTCATTCAATAAATCACAAATTTGTGCTTCAACCCTAGTGGTTCATATGGTTTCACAACCAATGTCACGCCTCCGAAGGCCACTTTCATTCAATAAATCACAAATTTGTGCTTCAACCCTAGTGGTTCATATGGTTTCACAACCCACACGCATCCGAAAGCCACTTTCATTCATCAAATCACATATTTGTCTTCAACCTTCGTGGTTCATATGGTTTCACAACCAATGTCACGCCTCCGAAGGGCACTTTCATTCAATAAATCACAAATTTGTGCTTCAACCCTAGTGGTTCATATGGTTTCACAATCCACACGCATCAGAAGGCCACTTTCATTCAATAAATCACATATTTGTCTTCAACCTTCGTGGTTCATATGGTTTCACAACCAATGTCACGCCTCCGAAGGCCACTTTCATTCAATAAATCACAAATTTGTGCTTCAACCCTAGTGGTTCATATGGTTTCACAACCAATGTCACGCCTCCGAAGGCCACTTTCATTCAATAAATCACAAATTTGTGCTTCAACCCTAGTGGTTCATATGGTTTCACAACCAATGTCACGCCTCCGAAGGCCACTTTCATTCAATAAATCACAAATTTGTGCTTCAACCCTAGTGGTTCATATGGTTTCACAACCCACACGCATCCGAAAACCACTTTCATTCATCAAATCACATATTTGTCTTCAACCTTCGTGGTTCATATGGTTTCACAACCAATGTCACGCCTCCGAAGGGCACTTTCATTCAATAAATCACAAATTTGTGCTTCAACCCTAGTGGTTCATATGGTTTCACAATCCACACGCATCAGAAGGCCACTTTCATTCAATAAATCACATATTTGTCTTCAACCTTCGTGGTTCATATGGTTTCACAACCAATGTCACGCCTCCGAAGGCCACTTTCATTCAATAAATCACAAATTTGTGCTTCAACCCTAGTGGTTCATATGGTTTCACAACCAATGTCACGCCTCCGAAGGCCACTTTCATTCAATAAATCACATATTTGTGCTTCAACCTTCGTGGTTCATATGGTTTCACAACCAATGTCACGCCTCCGAAGGCCACTTTCATTCAATAAATCACAAATTTGTGCTTCAACCCTAGTGGTTCATATGGTTTCACAACCAATGTCACGCCTCCGAAGGCCACTTTCATTCAATAAATCACAAATTTGTGCTTCAACCCTAGTGGTTCATATGGTTTCACAACCCACACGCATCCGAAAGCCACTTTCATTCATCAAATCACATATTTGTCTTCAACCTTCGTGGTTCATATGGTTTCACAACCAATGTCACGCCTCCGAAGGCCACTTTCATTCAATAAATCACAAATTTGTGCTTCAACCCTAGTGGTTCATATGGTTTCACAACCAATGTCACGCCTCCGAAGGCCACTTTCATTCAATAAATCACAAATTTGTGCTTCAACCCTAGTGGTTCATATGGTTTCACAACCAATGTCACGCCTCCGAAGGCCACTTTCATTCAATAAATCACAAATTTGTGCTTCAACCCTAGTGGTTCATATGGTTTCACAACCCACACGCATCCGAAAACCACTTTCATTCATCAAATCACATATTTGTCTTCAACCTTCGTGGTTCATATGGTTTCACAACCAATGTCACGCCTCCGAAGGCCACTTTCATTCAATAAATCACAAATTTGTGCTTCAACCCTAGTGGTTCATATGGTTTCACAACCAATGTCACGCCTCCGAAGGCCACTTTCATTCAATAAATCACAAATTTGTGCTTCAACCCTAGTGGTTCATATGGTTTCACAACCAATGTCACGCCTCCGAAGGCCACTTTCATTCAATAAATCACAAATTTGTGCTTCAACCCTAGTGGTTCATATGGTTTCACAACCAATGTCACGCCTCCGAAGGCCACTTTCATTCAATAAATCACAAATTTGTGCTTCAACCCTAGTGGTTCATATGGTTTCACAACCCACACGCATCCGAAAACCACTTTCATTCATCAAATCACATATTTGTCTTCAACCTTCGTGGTTCATATGGTTTCACAACCAATGTCACGCCTCCGAAGGGCACTTTCATTCAATAAATCACAAATTTGTGCTTCAACCCTAGTGGTTCATATGGTTTCACAATCCACACGCATCAGAAGGCCACTTTCATTCAATAAATCACATATTTGTCTTCAACCTTCGTGGTTCATATGGTTTCACAACCAATGTCACGCCTCCGAAGGCCACTTTCATTCAATAAATCACAAATTTGTGCTTCAACCCTAGTGGTTCATATGGTTTCACAACCAATGTCACGCCTCCGAAGGCCACTTTCATTCAATAAATCACATATTTGTGCTTCAACCTTCGTGGTTCATATGGTTTCACAACCAATGTCACGCCTCCGAAGGCCACTTTCATTCAATAAATCACAAATTTGTGCTTCAACCCTAGTGGTTCATATGGTTTCACAACCAATGTCACGCCTCCGAAGGCCACTTTCATTCAATAAATCACAAATTTGTGCTTCAACCCTAGTGGTTCATATGGTTTCACAACCCACACGCATCCGAAAGCCACTTTCATTCATCAAATCACATATTTGTCTTCAACCTTCGTGGTTCATATGGTTTCACAACCAATGTCACGCCTCCGAAGGCCACTTTCATTCAATAAATCACAAATTTGTGCTTCAACCCTAGTGGTTCATATGGTTTCACAACCAATGTCACGCCTCCGAAGGCCACTTTCATTCAATAAATCACAAATTTGTGCTTCAACCCTAGTGGTTCATATGGTTTCACAACCAATGTCACGCCTCCGAAGGCCACTTTCATTCAATAAATCACAAATTTGTGCTTCAACCCTAGTGGTTCATATGGTTTCACAACCCACACGCATCCGAAAACCACTTTCATTCATCAAATCACATATTTGTCTTCAACCTTCGTGGTTCATATGGTTTCACAACCAATGTCACGCCTCCGAAGGCCACTTTCATTCAATAAATCACAAATTTGTGCTTCAACCCTAGTGGTTCATATGGTTTCACAACCAATGTCACGCCTCCGAAGGCCACTTTCATTCAATAAATCACAAATTTGTGCTTCAACCCTAGTGGTTCATATGGTTTCACAACCAATGTCACGCCTCCGAAGGCCACTTTCATTCAATAAATCACAAATTTGTGCTTCAACCCTAGTGGTTCATATGGTTTCACAACCCACACGCATCCGAAAGCCACTTTCATTCATCAAATCACATATTTGTCTTCAACCTTCGTGGTTCATATGGTTTCACAACCAATGTCACGCCTCCGAAGGCCACTTTCATTCAATAAATCACAAATTTGTGCTTCAACCCTAGTGGTTCATATGGTTTCACAACCAATGTCACGCCTCCGAAGGCCACTTTCATTCAATAAATCACAAATTTGTGCTTCAACCCTAGTGGTTCATATGGTTTCACAACCCACACGCATCCGAAAGCCACTTTCATTCATCAAATCACATATTTGTCTTCAACCTTCGTGGTTCATATGGTTTCACAACCCACACGCATCCGAAAACCACTTTCATTCATCAAATCACATATTTGTCTTCAACCTTCGTGGTTCATATGGTTTCACAACCAATGTCACGCCTCCGAAGGCCACTTTCATTCAATAAATCACAAATTTGTGCTTCAACCCTAGTGGTTCATATGGTTTCACAACCAATGTCACGCCTCCGAAGGCCACTTTCATTCAATAAATCACAAATTTGTGCTTCAACCCTAGTGGTTCATATGGTTTCACAACCAATGTCACGCCTCCGAAGGCCACTTTCATTCAATAAATCACAAATTTGTGCTTCAACCCTAGTGGTTCATATGGTTTCACAACCCACACGCATCCGAAAACCACTTTCATTCATCAAATCACATATTTGTCTTCAACCTTCGTGGTTCATATGGTTTCACAACCAATGTCACGCCTCCGAAGGCCACTTTCATTCAATAAATCACAAATTTGTGCTTCAACCCTAGTGGTTCATATGGTTTCACAACCAATGTCACGCCTCCGAAGGCCACTTTCATTCAATAAATCACAAATTTGTGCTTCAACCCTAGTGGTTCATATGGTTTCACAACCAATGTCACGCCTCCGAAGGCCACTTTCATTCAATAAATCACAAATTTGTGCTTCAACCCTAGTGGTTCATATGGTTTCACAACCCACACGCATCCGAAAGCCACTTTCATTCATCAAATCACATATTTGTCTTCAACCTTCGTGGTTCATATGGTTTCACAACCAATGTCACGCCTCCGAAGGGCACTTTCATTCAATAAATCACAAATTTGTGCTTCAACCCTAGTGGTTCATATGGTTTCACAATCCACACGCATCAGAAGGCCACTTTCATTCAATAAATCACATATTTGTCTTCAACCTTCGTGGTTCATATGGTTTCACAACCAATGTCACGCCTCCGAAGGCCACTTTCATTCAATAAATCACAAATTTGTGCTTCAACCCTAGTGGTTCATATGGTTTCACAACCAATGTCATGCCTCCGAAGGCCACTTTCATTCAATAAATCACAAATTTGTGCTTCAACCCTAGTGGTTCATATGGTTTCACAACCAATGTCACGCCTCCGAAGGCCACTTTCATTCAATAAATCACAAATTTGTGCTTCAACCCTAGTGGTTCATATGGTTTCACAACCAATGTCACGCCTCCGAAGGCCACTTTCATTCAATAAATCACAAATTTGTGCTTCAACCCTAGTGGTTCATATGGTTTCACAACCCACACGCATCCGAAAGCCACTTTCATTCATCAAATCACATATTTGTCTTCAACCTTCGTGGTTCATATGGTTTCACAACCAATGTCACGCCTCCGAAGGCCACTTTCATTCAATAAATCACAAATTTGTGCTTCAACCCTAGTGGTTCATATGGTTTCACAACCAATGTCACGCCTCCGAAGGCCACTTTCATTCAATAAATCACAAATTTGTGCTTCAACCCTAGTGGTTCATATGGTTTCACAACCAATGTCACGCCTCCGAAGGCCACTTTCATTCAATAAATCACAAATTTGTGCTTCAACCCTAGTGGTTCATATGGTTTCACAACCCACACGCATCCGAAAACCACTTTCATTCATCAAATCACATATTTGTCTTCAACCTTCGTGGTTCATATGGTTTCACAACCAATGTCACGCCTCCGAAGGCCACTTTCATTCAATAAATCACAAATTTGTGCTTCAACCCTAGTGGTTCATATGGTTTCACAACCAATGTCACGCCTCCGAAGGCCACTTTCATTCAATAAATCACAAATTTGTGCTTCAACCCTAGTGGTTCATATGGTTTCACAACCAATGTCACGCCTCCGAAGGCCACTTTCATTCAATAAATCACAAATTTGTGCTTCAACCCTAGTGGTTCATATGGTTTCACAACCCACACGCATCCGAAAGCCACTTTCATTCATCAAATCACATATTTGTCTTCAACCTTCGTGGTTCATATGGTTTCACAACCAATGTCACGCCTCCGAAGGGCACTTTCATTCAATAAATCACAAATTTGTGCTTCAACCCTAGTGGTTCATATGGTTTCACAATCCACACGCATCAGAAGGCCACTTTCATTCAATAAATCACATATTTGTCTTCAACCTTCGTGGTTCATATGGTTTCACAACCAATGTCACGCCTCCGAAGGCCACTTTCATTCAATAAATCACAAATTTGTGCTTCAACCCTAGTGGTTCATATGGTTTCACAACCAATGTCATGCCTCCGAAGGCCACTTTCATTCAATAAATCACAAATTTGTGCTTCAACCCTAGTGGTTCATATGGTTTCACAACCAATGTCACGCCTCCGAAGGCCACTTTCATTCAATAAATCACAAATTTGTGCTTCAACCCTAGTGGTTCATATGGTTTCACAACCAATGTCACGCCTCCGAAAGCCACTTTCATTCATCAAATCACATATTTGTCTTCAACCTTCGTGGTTCATATGGTTTCACAACCAATGTCACGCCTCCGAAGGCCACTTTCATTCAATAAATCACAAATTTGTGCTTCAACCCTAGTGGTTCATATGGTTTCACAACCAATGTCACGCCTCCGAAGGCCACTTTCATTCAATAAATCACAAATTTGTGCTTCAACCCTAGTGGTTCATATGGTTTCACAACCAATGTCACGCCTCCGAAGGCCACTTTCATTCAATAAATCAC
>CAXIVC010000040.1:25000-28452 GCA_964035585.1 Polytrichum formosum | reverse complement strand
GATCCAGACCTTTTTCCAATCCGGTCGTAAATGCCCGAACCCCCTAAATAGATCAACTTCGATACCTTTTTTTAATCGGGTCCTAAACACATCAAAATCGTAAATAGGTGAAGATGCAGACCTTTTTTTTTATCCGGCCGTAAATACCATCAATTACCAGGGTTTCTGATCGGCACGCGAGTGTGTTCGGTTCCATTCGAATCCGAGGCAAGTGCGTTTCTGCTCCGAAACGAATGAAACCCGAATCCACCCAATACCGACCTCTCGGATTCGTAATACCTGACTGTGTTTCGGATCGAATTAACTAATTCGTACCTTCCGAATTCGTCCATGAACAGATCCTAATCATATACCTTTTTTTGTTTTTGAGGTTTAGGGTCCTAAATATATCCTATTCCATACCCATTTTATTTTGCTCCACCCATTTCACTCCTTCGCATCCAATTAACTAACGCCCAGGTTTAACCCTCACCTTCCGAATTCATCCATCCACGAAATAGATCATAATCTGTACCTATTTTTAGTCATGTCGTAAATAGATCATAATCGAATCCACCCGACCAATCGACCGCATTTATACCTAGGTGTGTCTAAATGCATTCGTGTTTAGTATGCCTATTTTCAGTTGGGCCCTAAATAAATCTAAATCCAGACCTCTTTTTTAATCCGGCCATAAATAGATGTGACCCAATCCACCCAATTAATCGACCGGATCAAAACCTAGGTGTGTCGGGTTCCATTTGTATCCGACGCCTATTATTAATCTGGCCCTAAATATATCTAGATCCACACCATTTTCTAAATCCGGTCATGCGTGGATGAAAACCGCAAATAGACAAAGTTTGATACCTATTTTTAATCGGGTCGTACATATATGAAAATCGAATCCACCAATTACCAAGGTTCCGGATTAAACCCCTTAGTGTGTTGAATTCCATTTTGTATCCCACACCCATGTGTTTGCTCCCAAATACATCAGAAGCGAATCCACCCTAGTACCAAGGTTTGGGATTAACACCCAAGTGTGTCGAATTTCCATTTGTATCCCACACCCATGTGTGTTTGCTCCTTAATGAATGACAACCGAACCCACCCAATACCAAGGTTTGGGATTCATACCCAAGTGTGTTGAATTCCATTTGCATCCAACCCCCATTTTTAGTCGGCTCGTAAATAGATGAATACCCAATACCTTAGTGTGTTGAATTCCATTTTGTATCCGAGACCCATGTGTTTGCTCCTAAATGAATGAGAACCGAACCCACCCAATACCCAATACCCAATACCTTAGTGTGTTGAATTCCATTTTGTATCCCACACCCATGTGTGTTTGCTCCTTAATGAATGACAACCGAACCCACCCAATACCAAGGTTTGGGATTCATACCCAAGTGTGTTGAATTCCATTTGTATCCAACCCCCATTTTTAGTCGGCTCGTAAATAGATGAAAATATATGCCTATTTTAAACCGGGCATAAATAGACGAAAACTGAACCCACCCTAATACCAAGGTTGGGGATTAATATTTGTATCAGTGTTGGGTTCTATTTGTATTGGAGACCTATTTTTAGTCGGGACTAGCAGGTGGAGTGAGGGAACCGCGGCGGGCACTAGCAGAATTGTAGCAGAAGTGACTGGGACTGGGACTAGCGGGCGCTAGTCGGGACTGGCGGGGGCGCCGTGGCGACTGGGACTAGCGGGCGCTAATCGGGACTGGCGGGGGCGCCGTCGCGACCGGGACTAGCGGGCGCTAATCGGGACTGGCGGGGGCGCCGTCGCGACCGGGACTAGCGGGGCGCTAGTCGGGACTGGCGGGGGCGCCGTAGCGACTGGGACTGGCGGGGGCGCGGTCGGGACAGGTGGGGGCGGGACAGGTGGCAGAGGGGTTATTTATATCAATTTTATATTAATTTAACTAAATAAAAACTATATATAGATTTTACTTTATTCATTTTTTATACGGGAGGAGGGAGGGGGAGGAGTGACGGAGCAGCGCGGGGAGGAGTGGCGGAGCAGCGCGGGGAGGCCCCAGCGGCTAAGGGGAAAACGTCTACCTGGCCCCAAACTTGAGCAGAGAGACAAAAGCTGACTTGACGGTGGGGGAGGGGCCCTGCGCGGAGTCCCAGAGGCTTATACGTGGGGAGTCGGTTGGAGCGGCAGGGGTCGTGCGACTCGCCACAAGCCAGCGCGAGAAACGAATTGATCCTGAAGCTTGTGGGAGAGGGGTGAGCTGCCTGATGGGCCTTCGTGGCCCGGCCGTGGTTAGCCTTATTTTCCGCGAGTGAAGGGTGAAGATTTGGATCGAAGCGTAGGGGGCGCATCGGGTGGGAAAGTCGAGTGGGGCAAGGGTTTCGGCAAACGAAAACCGTCGAATGCAAAGGATGGCGGACGACGGAATGTAGGCCTTTGAAGTAGAAACCCAGCCCCCGAGATGGCACGACCTGGTGCGATTGGCCTCGTGTGGCTTTCGGGGACCAGGATCGATCTTAGCGCCGGGAGGGGAGGGGCTGCCTGATGGGCCTTCGTGGCCCGGCCGCGGCACCCTCGTGATTCCGGTGCGAGGAGAACATTCTGGTCGAAATTGCGAGGGAATCGGGAAAAGGGAAAACGTCTACCTGGCCCCAACTGTGAGCAGAGAGACAAAAGGATGTTTGACGATGGGGGAGGGGCCCTGCACGGAGTCCCAGAGGCTTCTACAAGGGGAGGCGGCTCTGCCGACCGACCCTGCCCGCTGCAGAACCAGGATCGATCTTAGCGCCGGGAGGGGAGGGGCTGCCTGATGGGCCTTCGTGGCCCGGCCGCGGCACCCTCGTGATTCCGGTGCGAGGAGAACATTCGGGTCGAGATTGCGAGGGAATCGGAAAGCGTATCGGGGTTGCGTGGGGCTAGTCCGGCAAACGAAAACCGTCGAATGCAAAGGATGGCGGACGACGGAATGTAGGCCTTCTGAGTAGGGCTAGCCCCAGAGATAAACCGAGGCGCTCCCGCCCCTTTGTCGGGCCGACGCGAGGGGGCCCCAACCCCAGCGGCTTCGGGAAAAAACGGGAAAAGGGAAAACGTCTACCTGGCCCCTACTCTCGGCAGAGAGATGTCACAAATCCCTCTTCGATGAGGGAGACGCGAGCATTGCACGAATCCCGATTCAACAAGGGAGACGCTCGCGTCCAAGTCAAAATCGGGAATCCCATTGTCAAATGGGGGGGGCAAAGCTGCCTCGGGGAAAAAAAGCCTTCCTTCGACGATATTCGGATTTAGCCCCGGATTCACCCCTGGGCCGGGTAACACCGGCTAGACCGCTGGAAGGAAATATTTTCCCGAGGGAGTGGCAGTCCCTCCGTCCCGATCCGCCCCCGCGGCTTCGGGAAAACGTCTACCTGGCCCCGACTCTCGGCAGAGAGACAAAAGGTTGTTTGACGGTGGGGTAGGGGCTCTGCGCGGAGTCCCAGAGGCT
>CAXIVC010000040.1:2500-5000 GCA_964035585.1 Polytrichum formosum | reverse complement strand
CGAAACGAATGAAACCCGAATCCACCCAATACCGACCTCTCGGATTCGTAATACCTGACTGTGTTTCGGATCGAATTAACTAATTCGTACCTTCCGAATTCGTCCATGAACAGATCCTAATCATATACCTTTTTTGTTTTTGAGGTTTAGGGTCCTAAATATATCCTATTCCATACCCATTTTATTTTGCTCCACCCATTTCACTCCTTCGCATCCAATTAACTAACGCCCAGGTTTAACCCTCACCTTCCGAATTCATCCATCCACGAAATAGATCATAATCTGTACCTATTTTTAGTCATGTCGTAAATAGATCATAATCGAATCCACCCGACCAATCGACCGCATTTATACCTAGGTGTGTCTAAATGCATTCGTGTTTAGTATGCCTATTTTCAGTTGGGCCCTAAATAAATCTAAATCCAGACCTCTTTTTTAATCCGGCCATAAATAGATGTGACCCAATCCACCCAATTAATCGACCGGATCAAAACCTAGGTGTGTCGGGTTCCATTTGTATCCGACGCCTATTATTAATCTGGCCCTAAATATATCTAGATCCACACCATTTTCTAAATCCGGTCATGCGTGGATGAAAACCGCAAATAGACAAAGTTTGATACCTATTTTTAATCGGGTCGTACATATATGAAAATCGAATCCACCAATTACCAAGGTTCCGGATTAAACCCCTTAGTGTGTTGAATTCCATTTTGTATCCCACACCCATGTGTTTGCTCCCAAATACATCAGAAGCGAATCCACCCTAGTACCAAGGTTTGGGATTAACACCCAAGTGTGTCGAATTTCCATTTGTATCCCACACCCATGTGTGTTTGCTCCTTAATGAATGACAACCGAACCCACCCAATACCAAGGTTTGGGATTCATACCCAAGTGTGTTGAATTCCATTTGCATCCAACCCCCATTTTTAGTCGGCTCGTAAATAGATGAATACCCAATACCTTAGTGTGTTGAATTCCATTTTGTATCCGAGACCCATGTGTTTGCTCCTAAATGAATGAGAACCGAACCCACCCAATACCCAATACCCAATACCTTAGTGTGTTGAATTCCATTTTGTATCCCACACCCATGTGTGTTTGCTCCTTAATGAATGACAACCGAACCCACCCAATACCAAGGTTTGGGATTCATACCCAAGTGTGTTGAATTCCATTTGTATCCAACCCCCATTTTTAGTCGGCTCGTAAATAGATGAAAATATATGCCTATTTTAAACCGGGCATAAATAGACGAAAACTGAACCCACCCTAATACCAAGGTTGGGGATTAATATTTGTATCAGTGTTGGGTTCTATTTGTATTGGAGACCTATTTTTAGTCGGGACTAGCAGGTGGAGTGAGGGAACCGCGGCGGGCACTAGCAGAATTGTAGCAGAAGTGACTGGGACTGGGACTAGCGGGCGCTAGTCGGGACTGGCGGGGGCGCCGTGGCGACTGGGACTAGCGGGCGCTAATCGGGACTGGCGGGGGCGCCGTCGCGACCGGGACTAGCGGGCGCTAATCGGGACTGGCGGGGGCGCCGTCGCGACCGGGACTAGCGGGGCGCTAGTCGGGACTGGCGGGGGCGCCGTAGCGACTGGGACTGGCGGGGGCGCGGTCGGGACAGGTGGGGGCGGGACAGGTGGCAGAGGGGTTATTTATATCAATTTTATATTAATTTAACTAAATAAAAACTATATATAGATTTTACTTTATTCATTTTTTATACGGGAGGAGGGAGGGGGAGGAGTGACGGAGCAGCGCGGGGAGGAGTGGCGGAGCAGCGCGGGGAGGCCCCAGCGGCTAAGGGGAAAACGTCTACCTGGCCCCAAACTTGAGCAGAGAGACAAAAGCTGACTTGACGGTGGGGGAGGGGCCCTGCGCGGAGTCCCAGAGGCTTATACGTGGGGAGTCGGTTGGAGCGGCAGGGGTCGTGCGACTCGCCACAAGCCAGCGCGAGAAACGAATTGATCCTGAAGCTTGTGGGAGAGGGGTGAGCTGCCTGATGGGCCTTCGTGGCCCGGCCGTGGTTAGCCTTATTTTCCGCGAGTGAAGGGTGAAGATTTGGATCGAAGCGTAGGGGGCGCATCGGGTGGGAAAGTCGAGTGGGGCAAGGGTTTCGGCAAACGAAAACCGTCGAATGCAAAGGATGGCGGACGACGGAATGTAGGCCTTTGAAGTAGAAACCCAGCCCCCGAGATGGCACGACCTGGTGCGATTGGCCTCGTGTGGCTTTCGGGGACCAGGATCGATCTTAGCGCCGGGAGGGGAGGGGCTGCCTGATGGGCCTTCGTGGCCCGGCCGCGGCACCCTCGTGATTCCGGTGCGAGGAGAACATTCTGGTCGAAATTGCGAGGGAATCGGGAAAAGGGAAAACGTCTACCTGGCCCCAACTGTGAGCAGAGAGACAAAAGGATGTTTGACGATGGGGGAGGGGCCCTGCACGGAGTCCCAGAGGCTTCTACAAGGGGAGGCGGCTCTGCCGACCGACCC
>CAXIVC010000039.1:15000-17500 GCA_964035585.1 Polytrichum formosum | reverse complement strand
TAGAAGCCTCTGGGACTCCGTGCAGGGCCCCTCCCCCATCGTCAAACATCCTTTTGTCTCTCTGCTCACAGTTGGGGCCAGGTAGACGTTTTCCCTTTTCCCGATTCCCTCGCAATTTCGACCAGAATGTTCTCCTCGCACCGGAATCACGAGGGTGCCGCGGCCGGGCCACGAAGGCCCATCAGGCAGCCCCTCCCCTCCCGGCGCTAAGATCGATCCTGGTCCCCGAAAGCCACACGAGGCCAATCGCACCAGGTCGTGCCATCTCGGGGGCTGGGTTTCTACTTCAAAGGCCTACATTCCGTCGTCCGCCATCCTTTGCATTCGACGGTTTTCGTTTGCCGAAACCCTTGCCCCACTCGACTTTCCCACCCGATGCGCCCCCTACGCTTCGATCCAAATCTTCACCCTTCACTCGCGGAAAATAAGGCTAACCACGGCCGGGCCACGAAGGCCCATCAGGCAGCTCACCCCTCTCCCACAAGCTTCAGGATCAATTCGTTTCTCGCGCTGGCTTGTGGCGAGTCGCACGACCCCTGCCGCTCCAACCGACTCCCCACGTATAAGCCTCTGGGACTCCGCGCAGGGCCCCTCCCCCACCGTCAAGTCAGCTTTTGTCTCTCTGCTCAAGTTTGGGGCCAGGTAGACGTTTTCCCCTTAGCCGCTGGGGCCTCCCCGCGCTGCTCCGCCACTCCTCCCCGCGCTGCTCCGTCACTCCTCCCCCTCCCTCCTCCCGTATAAAAAATGAATAAAGTAAAATCTATATATAGTTTTTATTTAGTTAAATTAATATAAAATTGATATAAATAACCCCTCTGCCACCTGTCCCGCCCCCACCTGTCCCGACCGCGCCCCCGCCAGTCCCAGTCGCTACGGCGCCCCCGCCAGTCCCGACTAGCGCCCCGCTAGTCCCGGTCGCGACGGCGCCCCCGCCAGTCCCGATTAGCGCCCGCTAGTCCCGGTCGCGACGGCGCCCCCGCCAGTCCCGATTAGCGCCCGCTAGTCCCAGTCGCCACGGCGCCCCCGCCAGTCCCGACTAGCGCCCGCTAGTCCCAGTCCCAGTCACTTCTGCTACAATTCTGCTAGTGCCCGCCGCGCGGTTCCCTCACTCCACCTGCTAGTCCCGACTAAAAATAGGTCTCCAATACAAATAGAACCCAACACTGATACAAATATTAATCCCCAACCTTGGTATTAGGGTGGGTTCAGTTTTCGTCTATTTATGCCCGGTTTAAAATAGGCATATATTTTCATCTATTTACGAGCCGACTAAAAATGGGGGTTGGATACAAATGGAATTCAACACACTTGGGTATGAATCCCAAACCTTGGTATTGGGTGGGTTCGGTTGTCATTCATTAAGGAGCAAACACACATGGGTGTGGGATACAAAATGGAATTCAACACACTAAGGTATTGGGTATTGGGTATTGGGTGGGTTCGGTTCTCATTCATTTAGGAGCAAACACATGGGTCTCGGATACAAAATGGAATTCAACACACTAAGGTATTGGGTATTCATCTATTTACGAGCCGACTAAAAATGGGGGTTGGATGCAAATGGAATTCAACACACTTGGGTATGAATCCCAAACCTTGGTATTGGGTGGGTTCGGTTGTCATTCATTAAGGAGCAAACACACATGGGTGTGGGATACAAATGGAAATTCGACACACTTGGGTGTTAATCCCAAACCTTGGTACTAGGGTGGATTCGCTTCTGATGTATTTGGGAGCAAACACATGGGTGTGGGATACAAAATGGAATTCAACACACTAAGGGGTTTAATCCGGAACCTTGGTAATTGGTGGATTCGATTTTCATATATGTACGACCCGATTAAAAATAGGTATCAAACTTTGTCTATTTGCGGTTTTCATCCACGCATGACCGGATTTAGAAAATGGTGTGGATCTAGATATATTTAGGGCCAGATTAATAATAGGCGTCGGATACAAATGGAACCCGACACACCTAGGTTTTGATCCGGTCGATTAATTGGGTGGATTGGGTCACATCTATTTATGGCCGGATTAAAAAAGAGGTCTGGATTTAGATTTATTTAGGGCCCAACTGAAAATAGGCATACTAAACACGAATGCATTTAGACACACCTAGGTATAAATGCGGTCGATTGGTCGGGTGGATTCGATTATGATCTATTTACGACATGACTAAAAATAGGTACAGATTATGATCTATTTCGTGGATGGATGAATTCGGAAGGTGAGGGTTAAACCTGGGCGTTAGTTAATTGGATGCGAAGGAGTGAAATGGGTGGAGCAAAATAAAATGGGTATGGAATAGGATATATTTAGGACCCTAAACCTCAAAAACAAAAAAGGTATATGATTAGGATCTGTTCATGGACGAATTCGGAAGGTACGAATTAGTTAATTCGATCCGAAACACAGTCAGGTATTACGAATCCGAGAGGTCGGTATTGGGTGGATTCGGGTTTCATTCGTTTCGGAGCAGAAACGCACTTGCCTCGGATTC
>CAXIVC010000034.1:30000-32500 GCA_964035585.1 Polytrichum formosum | reverse complement strand
TAAATACCTGCTACCCCGAAATAGATCAACATCGAACCCTGTTTTTCATCCCGTCGTAAATCCACCTAAACCGGACCTTTTTTTAATCCGGTCCCAAATAGATGAACATCGTAAATCGATCAAGATCCAGACCTTTTTCCAATCCGGTCGTAAATGCCCGAACCCCCTAAATAGATCAACTTCGATACCTTTTTTTAATCGGGTCCTAAACACATCAAAATCGTAAATAGGTGAAGATGCAGACCTTTTTTTTTATCCGGCCGTAAATACCATCAATTACCAGGGTTTCTGATCGGCACGCGAGTGTGTTCGGTTCCATTCGAATCCGAGGCAAGTGCGTTTCTGCTCCGAAACGAATGAAACCCGAATCCACCCAATACCGACCTCTCGGATTCGTAATACCTGACTGTGTTTCGGATCGAATTAACTAATTCGTACCTTCCGAATTCGTCCATGAACAGATCCTAATCATATACCTTTTTTGTTTTTGAGGTTTAGGGTCCTAAATATATCCTATTCCATACCCATTTTATTTTGCTCCACCCATTTCACTCCTTCGCATCCAATTAACTAACGCCCAGGTTTAACCCTCACCTTCCGAATTCATCCATCCACGAAATAGATCATAATCTGTACCTATTTTTAGTCATGTCGTAAATAGATCATAATCGAATCCACCCGACCAATCGACCGCATTTATACCTAGGTGTGTCTAAATGCATTCGTGTTTAGTATGCCTATTTTCAGTTGGGCCTAAATAAATCTAAATCCAGACCTCTTTTTTAATCCGGCCATAAATAGATGTGACCCAATCCACCCAATTAATCGACCGGATCAAAACCTAGGTGTGTCGGGTTCCATTTGTATCCGACGCCTATTATTAATCTGGCCCTAAATATATCTAGATCCACACCATTTTCTAAATCCGGTCATGCGTGGATGAAAACCGCAAATAGACAAAGTTTGATACCTATTTTTAATCGGGTCGTACATATATGAAAATCGAATCCACCAATTACCAAGGTTCCGGATTAAACCCCTTAGTGTGTTGAATTCCATTTTGTATCCCACACCCATGTGTTTGCTCCCAAATACATCAGAAGCGAATCCACCCTAGTACCAAGGTTTGGGATTAACACCCAAGTGTGTCGAATTTCCATTTGTATCCCACACCCATGTGTGTTTGCTCCTTAATGAATGACAACCGAACCCACCCAATACCAAGGTTTGGGATTCATACCCAAGTGTGTTGAATTCCATTTGCATCCAACCCCCATTTTTAGTCGGCTCGTAAATAGATGAATACCCAATACCTTAGTGTGTTGAATTCCATTTTGTATCCGAGACCCATGTGTTTGCTCCTAAATGAATGAGAACCGAACCCACCCAATACCCAATACCCAATACCTTAGTGTGTTGAATTCCATTTTGTATCCCACACCCATGTGTGTTTGCTCCTTAATGAATGACAACCGAACCCACCCAATACCAAGGTTTGGGATTCATACCCAAGTGTGTTGAATTCCATTTGTATCCAACCCCCATTTTTAGTCGGCTCGTAAATAGATGAAAATATATGCCTATTTTAAACCGGGCATAAATAGACGAAAACTGAACCCACCCTAATACCAAGGTTGGGATTAATATTTGTATCAGTGTTGGGTTCTATTTGTATTGGAGACCTATTTTTAGTCGGGACTAGCAGGTGGAGTGAGGGAACCGCGGCGGGCACTAGCAGAATTGTAGCAGAAGTGACTGGGACTGGGACTAGCGGGCGCTAGTCGGGACTGGCGGGGGCGCCGTGGCGACTGGGACTAGCGGGCGCTAATCGGGACTGGCGGGGGCGCCGTCGCGACCGGGACTAGCGGGCGCTAATCGGGACTGGCGGGGGCGCCGTCGCGACCGGGACTAGCGGGGCGCTAGTCGGGACTGGCGGGGGCGCCGTAGCGACTGGGACTGGCGGGGGCGCGGTCGGGACAGGTGGGGGCGGGACAGGTGGCAGAGGGGTTATTTATATCAATTTTATATTAATTTAACTAAATAAAAACTATATATAGATTTTACTTTATTCATTTTTTATACGGGAGGAGGGAGGGGGAGGAGTGACGGAGCAGCGCGGGGAGGAGTGGCGGAGCAGCGCGGGGAGGCCCCAGCGGCTAAGGGGAAAACGTCTACCTGGCCCCAAACTTGAGCAGAGAGACAAAAGCTGACTTGACGGTGGGGGAGGGGCCCTGCGCGGAGTCCCAGAGGCTTATACGTGGGGAGTCGGTTGGAGCGGCAGGGGTCGTGCGACTCGCCACAAGCCAGCGCGAGAAACGAATTGATCCTGAAGCTTGTGGGAGAGGGGTGAGCTGCCTGATGGGCCTTCGTGGCCCGGCCGTGGTTAGCCTTATTTTCCGCGAGTGAAGGGTGAAGATTTGGATCGAAGCGTAGGGGGCGCATCGGGTGGGAAAGTCGAGTGGGGCAAGGGTTTCGGCAAACGAAAACCGTCGAATGCAAA
>CAXIVC010000034.1:17500-20000 GCA_964035585.1 Polytrichum formosum | reverse complement strand
GGCCCTAAATATATCTAGATCCACACCATTTTCTAAATCCGGTCATGCGTGGATGAAAACCGCAAATAGACAAAGTTTGATACCTATTTTTAATCGGGTCGTACATATATGAAAATCGAATCCACCAATTACCAAGGTTCCGGATTAAACCCCTTAGTGTGTTGAATTCCATTTTGTATCCCACACCCATGTGTTTGCTCCCAAATACATCAGAAGCGAATCCACCCTAGTACCAAGGTTTGGGATTAACACCCAAGTGTGTCGAATTTCCATTTGTATCCCACACCCATGTGTGTTTGCTCCTTAATGAATGACAACCGAACCCACCCAATACCAAGGTTTGGGATTCATACCCAAGTGTGTTGAATTCCATTTGCATCCAACCCCCATTTTTAGTCGGCTCGTAAATAGATGAATACCCAATACCTTAGTGTGTTGAATTCCATTTTGTATCCGAGACCCATGTGTTTGCTCCTAAATGAATGAGAACCGAACCCACCCAATACCCAATACCCAATACCTTAGTGTGTTGAATTCCATTTTGTATCCCACACCCATGTGTGTTTGCTCCTTAATGAATGACAACCGAACCCACCCAATACCAAGGTTTGGGATTCATACCCAAGTGTGTTGAATTCCATTTGTATCCAACCCCCATTTTTAGTCGGCTCGTAAATAGATGAAAATATATGCCTATTTTAAACCGGGCATAAATAGACGAAAACTGAACCCACCCTAATACCAAGGTTGGGGATTAATATTTGTATCAGTGTTGGGTTCTATTTGTATTGGAGACCTATTTTTAGTCGGGACTAGCAGGTGGAGTGAGGGAACCGCGGCGGGCACTAGCAGAATTGTAGCAGAAGTGACTGGGACTGGGACTAGCGGGCGCTAGTCGGGACTGGCGGGGGCGCCGTGGCGACTGGGACTAGCGGGCGCTAATCGGGACTGGCGGGGGCGCCGTCGCGACCGGGACTAGCGGGCGCTAATCGGGACTGGCGGGGGCGCCGTCGCGACCGGGACTAGCGGGGCGCTAGTCGGGACTGGCGGGGGCGCCGTAGCGACTGGGACTGGCGGGGGCGCGGTCGGGACAGGTGGGGGCGGGACAGGTGGCAGAGGGGTTATTTATATCAATTTTATATTAATTTAACTAAATAAAAACTATATATAGATTTTACTTTATTCATTTTTTATACGGGAGGAGGGAGGGGGAGGAGTGACGGAGCAGCGCGGGGAGGAGTGGCGGAGCAGCGCGGGGAGGCCCCAGCGGCTAAGGGGAAAACGTCTACCTGGCCCCAAACTTGAGCAGAGAGACAAAAGCTGACTTGACGGTGGGGGAGGGGCCCTGCGCGGAGTCCCAGAGGCTTATACGTGGGGAGTCGGTTGGAGCGGCAGGGGTCGTGCGACTCGCCACAAGCCAGCGCGAGAAACGAATTGATCCTGAAGCTTGTGGGAGAGGGGTGAGCTGCCTGATGGGCCTTCGTGGCCCGGCCGTGGTTAGCCTTATTTTCCGCGAGTGAAGGGTGAAGATTTGGATCGAAGCGTAGGGGGCGCATCGGGTGGGAAAGTCGAGTGGGGCAAGGGTTTCGGCAAACGAAAACCGTCGAATGCAAAGGATGGCGGACGACGGAATGTAGGCCTTTGAAGTAGAAACCCAGCCCCCGAGATGGCACGACCTGGTGCGATTGGCCTCGTGTGGCTTTCGGGGACCAGGATCGATCTTAGCGCCGGGAGGGGAGGGGCTGCCTGATGGGCCTTCGTGGCCCGGCCGCGGCACCCTCGTGATTCCGGTGCGAGGAGAACATTCTGGTCGAAATTGCGAGGGAATCGGGAAAAGGGAAAACGTCTACCTGGCCCCAACTGTGAGCAGAGAGACAAAAGGATGTTTGACGATGGGGGAGGGGCCCTGCACGGAGTCCCAGAGGCTTCTACAAGGGGAGGCGGCTCTGCCGACCGACCCTGCCCGCTGCAGAACCAGGATCGATCTTAGCGCCGGGAGGGGAGGGGCTGCCTGATGGGCCTTCGTGGCCCGGCCGCGGCACCCTCGTGATTCCGGTGCGAGGAGAACATTCGGGTCGAGATTGCGAGGGAATCGGAAAGCGTATCGGGGTTGCGTGGGGCTAGTCCGGCAAACGAAAACCGTCGAATGCAAAGGATGGCGGACGACGGAATGTAGGCCTTCTGAGTAGGGCTAGCCCCAGAGATAAACCGAGGCGCTCCCGCCCCTTTGTCGGGCCGACGCGAGGGGGCCCCAACCCCAGCGGCTTCGGGAAAAAACGGGAAAAGGGAAAACGTCTACCTGGCCCCTACTCTCGGCAGAGAGATGTCACAAATCCCTCTTCGATGAGGGAGACGCGAGCATTGCACGAATCCCGATTCAACAAGGGAGACGCTCGCGTCCAAGTCAAAATCGGGAATCCCATTGTCAAATGGGGGGGGCAAAGCTGCCTCGGGGAAAAAAAGCCTTCCTTCGACGATATTCGGATTTAGCCCCGGATTC
>CAXIVC010000032.1:0-40395 GCA_964035585.1 Polytrichum formosum | reverse complement strand
TGTTGCTGTGCGATCAGCTCGGTGCTGTGCTACTGGAGGTGCTGCACACTTCTGACGATTCAGAGACACTGACTGAGCTACTAAGATTGCTGACTGCAGCTGTGCATGAGTCAGGGAAGATGTCACCAGCAGATGCTACAAGCATACTCATGCAGGCTCTCTTTCATGCAGATACTCTTGACAGGCTGATACTGTTGCTAGAACAGTCGCTTCGACCACCCTTGCTTGCGCGGGCGATTGAGTTCTTCAATACTGTTCTGGGTTATTATCCCGAGGTTTGCGCTTATATCAAGCAGCAGTTGCTGCGTGTGTGCATCAGTATTCTGCGAGAGACCGCCGCAAATCTGGCGTGTGAGGAACTGCAGGCAAGCTGCTCAGGCTTGGATCATCTGCTGCAGTTGCTAAGCCGCCTGGAAGATCAAGCAACCTTCACATCAGAGGAGACGCTGCACCTGAGCAGCGCCCTGTTGCGCATCCTGCTGCCGTTTGAGTATGCCCGCCACACACAAGAGACAGCCCTGGTGCTGCTCGGCTGGACAATCGCACAAAGGAGTGCATCTGATAGCAAGTTGAACTGGGCTGCAGCGTTAGCACTGCCAATGAGCGGTCACGACATTACTGACGAAGCACGACCAGTACAAGCTGAGCCGCTGCTTGAGTCGATGCTTCAACTGACAACGGAAGAGCAGGAACAAACAGACGCTGCAGCAGCTGATATGACCGCTAAGCTTCACGCCCTCACTGGTCTGATACGGCACCTGGCTGCTACGGGACAGCGGATGAACAGCGCTAAGCTGCTTGATGCTGTGCGCAGTTTTGCGGCCTCGATGCGCCGTTCGAATGGCGAAGGAGACAGCGACTCGTCGGACTCAGATCAGCTCGCAGCAGCGCAGGAAAAGTTCATGCATGCAGCGCTAGCTCTGTCGTAAGGCAGCGTAGCGCACTTTCACAATTGCAAATGCACGACAAGCATACGGGACAGTGCAGCCTTAGATAATCTTGTTGTTGTCAACGCAAATGCTAGCGCGAGCTGATTTCACGCTATGCTGCGTTGTTCTGCGATTGACTGTGAACGACAGCTGTCGACATCTGATCGTCCAGCTTCAAGCGCATTTACTTATCTGATACGGTTCTGAACTGCGTCCTTCCTTAACAGGCTGCATGCTTTCAACGAGCAAATGCTCATGTAACGGACAAGCTAGCATCTCTCAACCCAGGAAAGCAGATTGAATGTGCATAGAGCGACGCGGATATATGCTTATCAGCTTTTAAGCCAGCATGCTCTCACCCCTAGCCAAGCAGATTGGATGTGCTTAGAGCGACGTGGATACATCACACCTTGTGTACAATGGCTCCGAGTCGGCATGGGCATCGTGTAGCGCTCTAGTGCATGGGCGGTCTAGTATCATCCCAGCGATACACCCGCAGACACCGAATTTTTGAGATCAAAACAGAGCAAGATCGCCGCGTTGCTGATGCTCTAGCAGCCCTGGGTCTGACCAGCGAAGAAATCGATGAGATCTACTCTAGCTTTGTCTGGTGTGATCATGACTGTGACGGAACAGTGAGCAGTGAGGATTTTGCAAAGTACTTCAATCTTGAACACAGTCCCTTCACTAGTCAGGTACTGCGCGTCATGGCAGACGGGGACAGCAGCTCACTCACATTTTTGCAGTATGCCTCAGCAATTCTGCAATATGTCAGCAAACCAGCAGGCGAGCTGGCCCACTTTGCATTCAGCTTGGCCGACGAGGACAACAGCGGTTTCCTGACTCAAGCTGAGCTGAACCAGCTCATGAACGAAGTGTACGGAGGTTCGATGGACAGCAACCAGCGAGTCAAGCGACTGATCGGCAAGCTGGATGCAGACAGCGACAACCTGATCTCTGTAGGGGAATTCGTGCAAAGCTGCAAGAAATACCCGTTGTTGCTGCACCCAGCGTTTGTGATCCAGCAGAGCATCCGAGAGACGCTGTTCGGTCGGGATTGGTGGAACCGTCGTATGGCTGCTCAAGCTGCTGGTAAGAGAGGGGTCAATACGAGCATATGGGACAAGCTCAGTAGCACGAACCCTCTGCTGCGGGAGCAATCCATCCTGGTCTATTCGCGTTCTGTGCAGCAGTCGGAGGATGCAACCAGGCGCATCCCGGAGGAAATTGCAGCATCAGATGATACTCCTGTGCAAATGCTGCAACCTACACGTGGCATAAGGGGCAGTGTGCTTGCTGCTGAGACACCTGCAAGCACTGTATCGCGAACCACAGCGCCGCTGGTGCAAGACGCTAATGAGCTCGAAACGACAGATCTAGATCCTGATGACGAGTATGCCTCGAAGTCACGGTCATCAATCAGCAAGTCACCGATAGCTGCTCATAGGCCAACAATAATTCATGGCGCACGCACAAGCACCTTTATACAGGCTACTCACGCGGGTGCCTTGACCGAACATAGTAAGAGCTACGCTAGCAGTATTCAGGCTGCACGAGATACAGTCAGCAAATCTGAACAAGCGCAACGCGCATCGATGCAGTTGGACAGCACTAGAGCGCATCACCACAGAGCCAGCGTCTCCAGTGTGAGAGCCTTGGCGAGCAGTCGACGTGTGAGCTCTGTGCACGCGATAGAAACAGCTGTGCACCAGCCAGTAGGACTGGTCACAGCAAGTGAGGAAGCACTTAGTGCGGCTGCTTCACGCAGACTCAGTAGCGGCCTAGTCAATGTGAGCAACAGGCGCATCAGCACTATCAACACTGAGATCGGCAGCAGCAATAGAAGGGTTAGCAACATCGGTTCAACTAGCGGAAGAGCGAGTACTCGCACAGGGGCAAGTCAGCTGCTGTATGATGGCTTCAGTGCCGTTCCAACAGAGCCGTTGATATTGGAAGAATGATACAGCATACAGATACGCGCGCTCTTCTGTGTGAATCCAGATCAGTCTGTATGTTGCTCATGCAAGCCGAGCCATGATAGCGCTTGCCATTCGCCTGTGCCTGACCTATCCCTCACATGTATCACCGCCTCGCACCACTCTGTTCAGCAAGCTATGCACATCGCATCTGCACGGCAGAGGTGTCAGGGCTGCGGCAACAGATTCCCTGCTTCAAACTTCGCTTCGTCAAAGAACGTCGCTGTCAGCATGCGCCCTGCAAAGAAGCGCCCGCTGAGCCCTCTGAAGGCAGCCACTGCGCTCTGCTGCTTCGTGTACTGCACAAAGATCCAGACTGCTTCTTCATCAGGGATGTTCTGGCTTCTGCGCTGCTCTGCGGGCAGCTCTCGCACTATGCACTTCTCAACATTGCCGTACTTCATGCACTCCTCTTTCGTCTCCTCTTCTAGAGTCTCGTCCACTTCACCTGGACCTACCATATTCTTCAGCAGCAAGATACGTGTGGGGTTGCTAAACAGACCCCTCTTGCGAGCTGGAGGTGGCGGCAGGTTCGCAGCATCTGCGGTTCGTTGTAGATCGTTCGGATGCAAGCTCACTGTGCCTGTACCAACGCCTGTCTGCTGGGCCACAATGGGGTGTGTAATGCCCTGGCTTGTGCGGCCAAGGCCTTTGCCTTCCTCCCAGCCCATTGAACCTAGCATCTTTGCTGCACTGAAGCCGTTCGATGCAGCATCATCGAATCGGCCATCGGTTGGTGATCCTTGTGGTCGAGCTGTAGCCCCTGCGCCAATCTGCGCCTCGCCATCAGCACCACCCTGCTGCTGTTTAGTAAGCCATGCTGGCAAGTTGCTGACCCCTCTGCCAGCTCCCCGCCCACGCCCTGACGGCGGCGGCGCAAAACTTGCGGCTACTGATGCTGCTGTGGCCTGGTTCTGCATGAGCTGCCGGGCCTGATCTTGCCGCTCCTGCTCCTTTGCTAGGCGTTCTGCTTCTTTCTCTGCCATGATAGCTTCCAGCTCTCTGTGCTGCTCTTCGCGTTTCTTCATCTCTAGCCTGTATTTGCAGTACGCCATGTAATCATTCGGTCTTGATGGATCGTACAAGTCTGGGACGTCCTGGTCTTGGAAGCCGCTGTCTTGCTGCTCAGACTTCACGATGCTGTGACTGATCACTGGCGCGACAATCGGTGTCAACGCTGCTGCTGGTGCTGGTGCTGGTGCTGCTGCTGCTGCTGGTGCTGCTGCTGCTGGTGCTGCTGCTGCTGCTGCTGCTGCTGCTGCATTGTTTGCTGTCTTCGCTTTTAAGCTTGAGCTGGGTGTTCGCGCACCAGACGCTGCTGGAGCTGCGCTCGAAGCGCTTCGCCGTGCTGCTAACTTGTTGGCCTGACGTGCAAGCCATGGATTCGCTACTGCTGCTGCTGTCGAGGATGTTGAGGCCTCCCCGTCTGCCGAGAGGCCAACGCCTTCGTACAGATCCATTTCGATCTCAGGCACACTGGCTGATAGTCAATGCAGATGAGAAGGCTCTGAATACTGTCAGTGTTCGTGTGCAGAATTTTCACACCACGGTTCAGGCTGATATCGCCAGACGTTTTGGCGTACCAGATCTATGGACCTGAATTTCTGAACAGACCCGAAGCTTATTCGCAACACCGAGAACAGAGCATGTGCTGCAATAGCCGTTTGATCTCTCCATAGCGTGCAGCTCCAAGCAACCTGTCCGTAAAGCGAGTTTGGATAAATCGGATCCTGTTTCGATCGCAGACCACCGCAACTTCAGACTGAGCCCAATTGGGCAGCATGCAAGCTGATTCACCGGAGTGGACTGCAGACGCTGCGCAGAGCGATGCAGCGACTCATGCAGGTGAGTGCCCAGCTTCACAATCGCCTGCGAGCAACCATCGCTGCAATCCAGCTAACATCTTCTTCCCGCTGTGCTGGACGATCGTACTGGTGTGATCTGACACTGCAGGCACCATGGTGGACAGCGGAGCCGCCAACATGCCGTCTGTCAGCGAGGTGACGAAAGATTCAGCAGCGCCAGGCTCGCACCCTGAGCAGGCAACAGCGGACACGAAAGCATCTTCTTTAAGTCCAACGAGCCAGCTGGACACTGTCCCTATAGCAGGCAGCAATGTGGAGCACCACACACTCCAGGGCTTGGACGCGCAAGAATCTGGCATGGACTTGGGCATCGAGAAGCAGCACACGAGGATGGACCTGCCTTCTGCGATAGACCCCCAGGCAGAACGAGGTCAAGGTGTGGACGACGATCTTCCTCCTGAAATGACTGTCCTGCACGTGACGGAGGAGTCCACATCTGACAAGCCTCAGCAGGATGCAAGGATGTCTCAGGCTCAGGACAGCAATGCTCCTGCTTTAGCAGGGTACGCTGGCCCATCACCCTTCGAGCAAGAGCAGGGAGGACTGGCTATGGATGCTGCAGCACCAGCCTCGTCTGTACTGACCTCACTGGACAGCCAGAGTGTCGACTTGCCTGCTGTGCCAGCCACACTGAAAGACGAAGAACTTCAGCAACAGGCACCCATCTCTCAGGAGACGTTCGGCGAGCAAGATAGGCATGCCGGTGCAGGATCAGCAGGTCAGCGCATTACTTACACAAAGGTGCACGAGGACAGCAAGGGTGCTGAGTCTGTGGCTGAAGAGTCAGCAGGCGAAGCTGTTGGTGTGCGGTCCCTGTCTGCAGATGCTGGAAGTACTGGTGCTGCTATTCCTGGTGACAGCTTTGATCAACTGGCTGAACACGACACAGACACCAGCATCAAGGTGACTGACTCACTGCTCCCGGACGTGCTTGCTAAGGCTCAAGATGCAGCTGACACAGGAGCAGAGCTGCCACCTTCAGATGCTACCAGCAACGGCTTGGCGGCCGAGCAGAGCAAGATCACAGACGCTGGTGCTGCGGCTGATTCTGCGACGCAGCATGAGCAGGCATCCACTCCACTGCCTGAGGCTGTTACACTGATGAGCGCTCAAGCTAGCGTACTGAGCAGCGATGGGCAGAGCGTTGATCGAGTGAAAGAGGAAGACCTTGCGCAACAGCACGATGAAACTGCAGAGTCACAAACGGAAGAAAGCACAGCTGCCTCTGCTAAAGAACACAGCATCGCCAGTGACACTGCAGATGCACACCATGCCATGCAGCAACAGGCAGTCGAGCGTCCTTTTGATGACAGTGTTCCAGATCACACAACAGCGCCACAAACACCAACCACCAGTGACAGTGATGTGCAGCAGGATATGATCGATACTAGTACAGCCGATCTTCATGCTCATGCAACGCAAGCCCATGGGTCCGTGTCAGACATGGACAAGATGACAGATGCTGCTGTTGGTTTTGCAAAGCCTGCTACGAAACTATTGCTCAATGACGACCGTGGTGATTCTATTGAGCATGAGCGGGCTGACACGTCCAGCACTCAAACTCCAACTGACAACACAGAAGCAACATTGACTGCACTCGATCAGCATATACGCATAGCAGACATCGAGGAAAGACTTCAATCAATGGACACGCTAGCCACTGAAGTGGTATCGATGGACACACTACATGCAGATGTAGACGCTACAGCAGCGGCAGCTGAACATATCACCGAAAGCCAGCAGTCTGGCAATGCGCAAGGCACTGATGGACTGCTGAATGGTGCGCTGACACGACCAGCAAAGCCTGATGTGGTGCCGCAGCACAGTGTGGACGATCAGCTGTCAGATGATCATGTGATGCGCCCATCTGATGTGCGGAACAGTGATAACAGCAGCACTGGTCACAGCAAGCATGCGCATCCTGAGCTCACACGCTATGAGGCTGTGCCTGACGAGCCCAAGGTACCTTCTGTGCAAGAACTAGAGTCAGTACAGAACGCTCAAGATGCACACGGGCCGGTACAGATACAGGCTGACGCGCACTCTGGACAGGCATCTGACTCTGTGACTGACGGTGATACTGAAGGTGATGCTGCTGCAAGACCTGATCTGCAATCACAGGATGCTGTGCATGTTGAAGATGTGTCGTCATACGAGCCCGCTAAACAGATGGACACAGCAACAGCACGTGATACTCATACTTCAGCACCAGTTCAACTCGTGACTGACGGTGTGATCGCAGAGACAGGCACTGACCAGTCAAAGGATGACACGTTCACGCCACTACTCGAACAGCATGGAGCAGAGAATGCACGCGATCAGCCAGTCATGGAACAGGGCTTTGAAGTTGCTGATGTGCTGACTAAAGAAAGTCGATCACTTGACTCTGAACATCCTTCAGTTGGGCAAGACCACGTTAGTGATGTGTCAAGCATAGCATCGGAACACGGCATGGCCACTACCGCTGAACTGCCGCAGATCACAGATGCCACTGATGTGCATGAACGCCTGACTACTGAGACGCCAGCAGATAAGGTACATGATGACCAAACTACAGATAACACTGCAAGTGGTGTCCATGACATGGACAGCAGGGCTGGTAGATTTACTGATGCAGAACAAAGGGCAGACATGCATGCAATTGGCAGTGCTTCTTTGAAAGACATGCCTGATACAGCTGGTGAGGTGACACATGAGCACAGCCTTGATACACAGCATGCCCAGACTGAAGCACCAGACACCACACAGTCACAAGTTGAGCCTGAGATGCTGTCTAAAGAGCCGCATGCATTCGAAGCAGTCGCGGATACAGACCAGCACCATGCAGTGGATCAAGTGAGTGATGCGCATATGCATACTGGCAATGTGCCTGATTATATACAGGTGCCTGAGACAGGATCACAAGCTACTGGTGCAACGATGATCACTGATGCTCTACCATTGTCAAAGAGGGACACCGACAGTGCTATCGGCAGCAGTCCTATCACGCAGCATGAGGCTCACAGGTCTGATGCAGTAATTGTACTTGACGAACATGACACTACGTTGAAGGCTGATGCAGTGCGTACAGGTTCACAACTTACCGACACAGATACGCAGCCTACTATGACTTCAGATGAACATGCAAAGCTAAGGGACTATCATGCTGAGTGGGACACACTGCCTGATGCTGAGCACAGTGCTACAAGCGATGTTCGCACACCTGCTGGAACAGTGCAGAATGACGTGCAAACAATAACAGCAACAGATGACACAGCACGCGTTCCTACAGCGGATTCAGGTCATGTACATACCTTGAGTGCTGAACAAACAGACAGCAGTGGCACAGTGCCAAACGACGTGTCACAGCGGTCTGATGCACAGACATGCAGTGCAGACCGCGATGGTTCTGCCAGACATGCTACTATTGAGGGTATTGATACCGCACATGACAGTGTAATGAAAGCTGATACTGACAGTGCAACACCACAAGCAACAGCAACAGACAGGCCATCGCAGCCGCAAACAGTTGCACAGCCTGATAACACTGACACACATGATGATGCTACACGCGAGGCTGAGGCTGAGGCTGATACAGTGCATGTTGCAGATAACAGCAGCACAACCGAGAAGCCTCAGTCTGAGACAGATGCACATGATGGTCACGATGTGCATGATGACGTGCATGCTGATGTGCCTAGTCTTGACTCTGGCATGATCACACAGCAAGCAACAGCAAACACAACTGATTTGACTGCGATAGATGCAAACATTGCTGCTTCAGGTGACACTCACGTGCAGGGCGGAGCTGAAGTTCCTGACGACATTGAAACAGGCTCTACACACGGGCAGCACATCGATAGTGGTATGTCCAGTGATACTGGTATTGCACCTGACATCAGTGACCATGGGAGCCCAGTTACAGCAACAAAGCAGTCTGCTCAAGCAACGCTCATTGAACCAATATCCTCCGTTGCTCCAGATGATGTGGCATCTGGCGTTACTTTTGCAGACGCAGCCACACAAGCTGTCACAGACACTCTCACAGACACTACATCAGATGCTGTTACGGATGCTGCACACGAGCACGCTGTCGTCAATGAGCACGTGCAACAGTCTGATGGTGCATCGCCAACGCATGCAAGCACAGGCGGCACAGTCTTTGACGCAACACCTACTGATGCGGTGCCTGAAGGTATAGCTATAGCAATGAATGACACTGATACTGAGGGCACTGATACCGATGCATCACTCGATAAGCATGGTCATGATGATACGCCTGTCACTGGTGAGACACAGATCAACACAGATGTACGTCAGACACAGGTGAACACAGAGTCACATCAGACCCGTCAGACTCGATCTGCTGATGATCATGTCGTGCCTTCAGAGGCGACACACGATGGTGTTGACGCAGTGCAAGGTGCAAGTCGTGTTGGATCTGGTCAAGCAAGAGAGTTGACACCTGAGCAGTTAGCATCAGTGCACTTAGTGGATATGGCCCTCGCTGTTAGTGACGCTGACCGCGCTGCTCTGCTCGAGAGCTACAATCACAGGTAAGCATCGAATACCATGATAAACTGCTTCAGTCATCGAAGATGATTGTTGGCACATGCACACTGTGCTCAGCGTCCAAGCTCCTTCACTCGTGCGCTACAGTGAGTGTTCACTACAAAGCAACTGGAGCTCACTCAGTGTGCTGGCACATTTTGTCGCTTCAAGTGTTGAGCCTGCACGCATCGCGCGTGCATGCAAATATGTTGTACTCAACAACAGACTCTGAAGTGTTCGCGTTTGCTGCAACGCGCATATGATGAAGTGTACGTGTGTCATGTTCGTTGGGCATGTGGTATGATGTGTTCGTGTATGCTGCCATGTAATGTGCTGTGCTGTGTTGTGATCTGATGTGACGTGTTTGTGTTTGTGTCTGCTGCAATGTGATGTGTGTTTTGTACTGTGATACACAGGAGAGCACTGTTTGAGCATGTGAAGCAGCAGCTCTTAGATGGTAGCCGTGCACCTACAGACTTGCCTCCTGCTCTGACTAAATATGCTTCAACACTGCAGACACCAGTGACAACACGAGTGACAACATCAGCAGTGGAGAGATCACCATTGATGATGACATCAGCAGTGACATCAGCAACAACACCTACACTGACGTCACCACAAACATTATCAGATACAGTAGAGTACGTCACGTCACCACAGGCATCATCAGGAGCAATAGAGGCCGTCACATCAACAGAACCATCATCAGAAACAACAGATATTGCCACGCCAATAGAGTCTGTAGCTGGAGCTGATACAAGCGTTTCAAAGGCAACACTAGGCGAGACAACAGAGACGGTCACGTCAACTGAACCAACAACTGGAACAGAAATTGCGACGTCAACAGCAACAACAAATGGTTCAGACAGTGTCAAATCATTAGTATCAGCAGATAACACTCACACTGTGACGTCAACAAAATCAACAAATGCAACTGAGGCTGTCACGTCACCAGCATCGACAGACGGGTCAGACATTGTGACGTTGGCAGAATCAACAGCTGGAACAGACATTCTTGCGCCAATCTCAACAGATGTATCAGAAACTGTCGAGGCTCTAGCATCAGCAGATAACACTCACACTGTGACGTCAATAGAATCCACAAATGCAACAGACACTGTCACGCCTGCAGATGGTCATGCTGTTGCACCAAGCGTGGTATCAGAAGGTGGATCAACGGTGACTGCGCAACCTGCAATGCATGACACTCATGCGACTACAGACCAGACTGATCATCTTCTGTACGCAGCTGGAACAGATGCTACAGATTCAGCTAATGCCACTGATACTGAGACAGTCAATGAAACTGGTGACACTGCGGACTATGCCACCGCAGTCACACAGAATGCAACCACCAACGCTGAGGCATCTGACACTGCAGAAACGCAGACAACGCAAACGGGATCACAGCATCAACAGCAGCAGCCACAGCACCAACAACACCAGCAGCATGTTGCAGAAAAGCATGGTCAAGCAAAGCATGTTCAGCACCAAGCAACGCCATTACTACCACGCAATCTGATTGGCACGTTCAGCGCTGTGCCTCGCTTACTAAATGTCGATGCAACGGGTATAGGACAACAGGATGTACTGCAGTGGGCAGCTCAAATCAGTGGCTTGATCCCTTCCCAGGTATGTGAGCGATATTGTACACAGCTTGTTGCGCTGCTGGTCGCACTAAGCCAATACATGTCTATAGGTCATGTTCTGAATTGCGCGCCTTGCTGGCCGACCGCTTGCCTGTCTGCGCGAGGCCTGTCAGCGTGACATTATGAAGGTCGCTCATCAGCGCAACAGTTTCGTATTAAGAGGGAATCTTCATATGTGAATCTAGTCTTTCTGTGCACAATGCGCATGCACAGCATCTTATTGCATCAGCGTAGGAGACGAGCACCAAAGGTCTGCATGCTTTTGGATTGCATGCAAGCACACTCAGCTATTGCAAATCACGGTCAGAGCAGGCGGCCGAGCTTGCAAACAAGTTTCTCAAACCTGCTGTGTATCTCTCAACGTGGCATCAAACGCAGGTTGTACATGGAGCAGTGACGCTGTTAACAGTGGAGACCTACAGCAGTAGCAATAGCAACAATGTCATGCCCTATGCAGCATCTATACCCCTGCTGCTTGTGCCTCTGCATGATGGCCAAGTGCTCATCTATGACGCTGGCGCCCAATATGTTGTAAAGTTCGATGCTGGGCATAAAGGTATGTGCACACATACGACATGCGACAAGCATTGAGTACGCACTAAAAACTTTGCCTTGGTGTGTCTGCAATTCATTTTGATACCGACTGCTTGCCTTATGATTGGCGATCACTGCGCACCGCCCTTCGACTTGTAAGCGTATGTAGGTTGGAGTGTCGTGAATCAGTTGAAAGCACTATGATTCAGACATGTGGCTATCTGTCCTGTGAAGTATGCACAGACAGCGTCAACATGTAAGGGTGATTTATCCTCATAGCTCTACATATGTGCTTTGTCGTTTTTGATGTCCTTTCTGCAGTGACGCACTGCTCAGTGTATGGAGCAGCCAACAAGCGTGGACACAAAGGGCCAATCATTGCTACAGCAGCTGCAGATGGATCTGTGCACGTCCATGCTCTCTCACTCTTCATGCATGGCCACTGCATCGCAGGTACATTATTCAATAACGATCACATAAGAACACGTATGTAACAGGAGCACCTGACTCTATTCAGTCACGAACCCGAGTGTGTCACACAGGATGCTTTACACTCGTTGTCACGTGTACTACTGAGTATATGTGCACGTTGCGATGGTGATACACTGTGTGCAACCTAGCGTACCGTTAAGTAGAGATACTGCATTGGCTTCACTAGTCATTTCGTCATGCCAACAGTATATCTGTGTCAACCAGTAACCTACACATTCTCCCTCCGGGACACCATACATGCACTGCAGACACATGGCAATGTCACAGGCGTCGCGGGCATGAGTGGTAGCCAAGGTGGTGGCTGCGTAGGTTGTTGTCATGCCCTGTCGCTCTGCCGTACAGTCGTTGACTATAGATTTGAGCGTGTCTGCCCTGCATGGCAACCTCAAGCAGGACGCTGTACTTCATATATGTTTGCTACCAACCCAAGCACTGCGCCTCTGCGGGCGCCCTTGGTGTTGCTGTCTTTGTACCGACAGAATGTTCCGCAGTCTTCGATGATGAACCTCTACTGCATGTTTGCGGTGTCCCCTTCTGTACATGTTTCAGGCCCTGAGGAGTGTAAGTCAGGCAAGAAGCATGCATCATTGGGGATGTTGTATGAGATACTGCCTGAAACCATCCTGCACTTCATGGACACAGTAGTTGACTATCTGCTACCTAGCAGCAATGATCTGCATGTGAAAGTAGATGCAATGGATACACATGCAACCAACATAGGCGAGCGCTGCGTAGCTCCTGCACACAAAACAGGTGAGACTTTCATGCAGTGGGATCTACGCCCATATCTCAGACCACACGGGTTGCTTGAGGGTGTACTGCGATCGTCAACCCGAGTCAGTCAACGTTCCAAGGGTATTGGCGTATATCCCATATCTGCTGCTGCAATGAGTTGTGCAGGCACGACCACACACACACACACACACACACACACACATATGCGCGTGCATTGCTCGATGACGTACGAGTCACGATAACGTGTTTGATGCAGAGCTTGGTGCACGCACGGCACCTTGGATAGGATCCGCACATGTTGGGTGGAGCGTGACGTGCGTGTCGTAAACCGTTACTCATTGATGGTCTTGCATTGGTTTTACGCGTGCAGTTCAAGGTTTGTCAGCAGTGATGAAGCGGCAAGGCCCTCTGCAGCGCAGATCTTCTGCTTTTGGCTACCCTGTCTCTTCACTTCAGGTACTGCATACATACGCATGTACAATCTGTCACGCTGCAAGCTTCGCGTGTCTTCCTTTCATGGCTTTACTTACAGTGCCCGGACCGATTCTTGGGACGCGTTGTACAAGTTCTGATTCAACATATAAGCGTTGAGTCGCGCATGGGTCAGGAGGCAGAGCACAGTCAGCTTTTCCGACCCTTCATTACCGGGCTGCATGAGGCACGCGATACTGCATGCATCGAATTGCATTGTACTAGAAAGTATGCAACCTCCTGCTTCTGATCACTGCAGCAGTACATGTGCCACTTTCGTCAAACATCAAGATAGCTCACACACATACACAGTTCCATCCGGTCGTGCAGCCTGCCAATGTGTGAGACTGTGCGCTGTGTTGTGATATGTTTGCTGTGTGCAGATGTTTGAACGCAGTACGAAAGGAGGAGACCTCTCAGTAGCCTCACTTGCTGATGGTAAAGTGGCCTTTCACAGTATTACTGGCCCTCTGCAGAGCATCCCTGCTGGACTGCAATCAGGTACGACCCAAGCATCTTCCTTGCATGTCACTCCAGAGGATCTTTCACTTTACGTACGTAGGAGCAGATCCTGTTGTGATGTGAAGCGATGGCTTAGCAGTCCTGAATGCGTTGGTGTGACGAGGCTCTATGAAGACAGACTGCCAAAAGCACTCTGTGAAAGATCACTAGTGTTCGTATGCGCGCGCATGATATCGCTTACTGCTAATGAAGTAGGATCGAGCCGCAGTGTACGCGGAGAAAACGGGCCCCGCGACTCGGAAATGCATGTGTCTTGCGTATATCAAAGGAGCGCCTTCGCAGTGCATGTTGTCGCATTGCACTTCTTGTCCCCTTGAGCTCAACGCAGCTGCCACGACCACTCAGGCTGCTGTTCTGTACTTGCTGTCATTCTCTACCCGTGATGTATGCCTCCCCTCACACGCAGGAGCACATCATGGCCCCCCGATCATAGCTTTGACCGCTACAGCAGAGCAGTCTGCAGTAGCAAGGGCAGGGCGTGATATTGTACTACAAAAGGATCCATTCAGTGCGCCTACCAGTGAGGGTACGAAGATACAAAGCTACAGTGAAGATGTCGCTCTAGAGTACAGCCGTGATCGCAACCCTGTGCAGTGTCAGGTATGTATGGAATCATAGTTGCTAGTATCGTGAAGCAAAGCCAGCGTCATATATGTTGATGATACAGGTACACACGATCGCCTACAGTCAAATAAGGGACAATATGTGCGTGGCGACTCCTAAACTGCTCATGCGCACCTGTCATGTGGCTGTGCACGCTAACTTCCATGTGATGCAACGACTACACACGTGTGCCCCGCTCGCACATCCACCAAGCAAGATCATTCACAAACGCTTATATGCACATGGGATAGTGTCAGTGTCCTTGTGCCTTGATAGGCAGTGTCGATCGGAACTGATGTCACTGTCAATGGTATGTAGGTAGCATCAGTGCACATGTGCGCCTATCACGATCAAATCAGAGTCTAAGAGATGTCGTGTCTTCACACACGGGGAGGCGGGCATGCGGCATTTCAGCTCTTTGTTCTTGATCATTGTGATGAAGCGCACATGTATTCTAGCGTTTGAGCCCAGATCGAATGTCCTTAGAACTCGCACGTGTAAGTCATTAACAGAGACCGTGCGTTTTGTTGCGTTCTGTAGCTGCATGTTCACGCATTGCGTAGTGTGCCAGTATGCTCCTTATGTGTTTGAAGCGTGTGATGCAAATTTGTAACGCGCTGTGGCATGTCACAGACTGTCGTGCGAGCACATGCACTAGACCGTCGTGTTCGACCGTGACGGGGATGCACTTGTATGTCCTTAACATTCGCATCAGAACCGCTCATATGACCTTGACGCAAATTTTGTTGCAACACTCTCGTTCACACTAACTTGCTGTGACTCGTGTGTTTCTGACTCAATTTTTTTATGTAACAGGTACCAAAGCATGCAGTAGTATCATCTCTGGCCTTTGATGCAGTGGCTTCACAGTATCTCTATGCTGGCATGAGCGATGGAGCCATCTTAGAGTTTGACACTCAGGTACCGTAATGCACACGCTGATCTGTGTTGAACGCTCAATCACGCTCTTGACAAGCGCATACATGCTCGCAAGCACGCTGAAGATACACTGTTACCTACTTGCATATGCTCACACTTGCAGCAGCAAGCACTGTGATCGCGCCTCTTGTACGCATGGGATGCACGCAAATGTAAGGTGACAGACGAGATCCTGATATCCATGCGGCTGGTCGCATCGTCTTAACGCATGCGCAATGAATGAGATTGCATCCACCGTCCAATTTGCTTGACCGCTGTGAGGTCCTGCTGTACGGTGCAACGGCTCTATAGACTGTGACCAACGTGCTCATATACTATATTCCTATTATCATACTCGTTGCTTTCGTTGTCTCCTATGCAGCACGGGCATGATTCAGAAGAGCAGATACCAGTCAGCTGTGTACTGAAGCAGAGAATACCCCCAACACCCATCAACAACATACCACTCGGCGGGTTGCAAAACTCTGCTGCTGGTGCTGCTGCTGCTGCTGCTGCTGCTGCTGACACGAAGGATGGAAGTTTGGCCAGACCCGTCGCTTTGCAAACCATAGAGGGGTATCTCTTAGCTACTGTTCCGTCAGCCAGCACGCTGAGCATCTACAACACTACTGAGGCAAGACACGAACGTGCATTGTGTACATGTGCTGTATACACGTACGTGTCTGGTTGTTGCATTTGCTATAGCGTTGTGCGTGTTGTTGTGAGGCCTGCATTTTAGGTAGCACGATGACCGACCAAAACAGAAGGCATAGCGTCGAGTATCAAGGTGCATGACTTTCGGTATGCATTCGGGCCTCGGCGTATGACACACTTGTGCTTTCGCTGTGTACTGAGCACAGTGGTGCACGCTACTACTGCAATAACGTGCGATACACATCAGCGATGCACTTGCACTTTGCACTTTGCTTGGTCAACTGGCATGCATGCTGCTCGTGTGCTGATGAGACGCTTTTGTGTTGCATTACGCTTTTGTGATTTTCCATGCATAGCAGATTGATGGCGATTCTACTCTCGAGCTAATCTTCAGTCAGCAGCTACTTGGGACCCCTGATGCACAACTCGTCACATCAACAATCAATGGCAGAATGGATACTATAAAAGATGCAAGGTTGTACCTCTGTGGCGAGCTGCATGTGACGACGGGTTCAGCAAAACCTGGTCGGCATGCAGCACCCACAATCCTGCTCTCTGTTGCTTCTCAGGTGAATCGACGCAGAAGTAAATGTACTCACTTAGTCCGCGCAATTTCACGAGGTCAGTCACGCGATGACTCAGATCGTTGAGCTCGATTCAGCGTTCATGTATGCGTTATATGCAAATCTTCAACAAAAAGGGTATATCCGCATGCTGACACCATCGCTACGTCCATGCGCGGACCGCTACGTCCATGCGCGGACCGCTACGTCCATGCGCGGACTGCAATTTTGTTTGTTGGTATAGAGTCTCTGTCTTGTGCAACTTGCAGTCATCAACCTCAAAGCGTGTACACCTGTTCGCGCTGCGTGCATACCTCTCGTGGGTGCATGTCAATCACGTTGGGTTATATGACTTTGTTTCCTCCCCACATATCATAAACGTTTTAAAATACAAAAACTGACATCTTGTATCTCTTTCTGTCGTTACTGTACGTATGTGCTGTTCATGCATGCATGCAGTACTGTGGAGTGCAGCTGTACACAGCCGCTCTGCCCTATAGCAATCACACTCACTCCAGCAGCCTACTTGGCAAGCACTGGCATGCGCATGTGGTCTTTCTATTGATGTTCATGTGCGCCTATTTGGTGTACACGAAACTCATGGGCAAGTCACCCTATGATGTGCTGCGTGTGTTTGGGAGTGAGCCGGGCGACAAGTACAGCGGTAGCAGCGGCATACACAGCAGGTGTGTTGCACACACATTGGACATGGACATGTGTCTCACATGTTTTATGTCTTTCCTTGAACGACTGTGTCAGTTAGTTGCTATGCGATGTTGGCGTTGCACCAGCTTGAAGCATGGACGTGCGTGCCTGTCGTTTGACAACAAACATACGTTTCATGGCAGATTGAGGATCTGTATGCGATACGACATGCGCGCAAGTCAGTGTAGCGGACTACTTGTGCTGAGCGTCATCGCACGATCTACACACTCATTGTTTGCAAGTGAAGTGTGTGCGACACAGACCAGCACAAACTGCATTGCACGTGGTATAGCCCATGTCCTCTTACAATAGCCTGAAGTAGGCTCATTGACCGTTTGATGGGTATGCTGACCTTTGCCCTTATGCGATAAGTCCACGTTTGCAATGCGCAGTAGGACATCCGCAAGCTACCCAGGTGGATCTGTCTCCTCACAAGCACCCCTAATGGCATCACAACAACAAATGCAGACACCACGGGAACAACAAAATAGTGCAAAAAAAGAAGTGTGTGGAGGTGCATTGGGTCAACAGCTACAGTGGGAAGAGTGCCCTCAGTCTGCCTTTGAGCCCCTTGTTGGCATACGTAAGTCTCAGTACATGATGACTCGTCGTCGTACATGTGATGTGTAGGGGATGTGTGATGCCACATGCATGCCCCTGAGGCTTGGTTGATCGTCGTAGCACACTCGCACCGTGTCAGACGATTTGGGCAACAAGTCTGTCAAGAAGGTTCGCCTGCAGACAGCTTATACGAGCATGCGAATATCAGATTGCATGCATTCTTGACGAAGAACGGTTCGCAGCTCTCATCAACATTGTGCGCTGATTTGGGATTGCATGGCACTGAAACACCTCGTGCAGCTTTGTCTAAGTGTAGCACTCACGCCATTAGGCCATTATGTGTGCGCTCCAAGTCTTGCTCATAGACGTTGCTCACGCAGCTCGTCCTCACACGTCTGTGTCTTCTCGTCAACATCACCCATTAAAGCAACACACATACTGACAATAGTATATGTTGTTGATTGTATGCGCAGTGAGAAACCCAGAGACACGATTGGGACCTCTCGGCGGAGACGGGTTGACACCAACACCCCCACAGAACACAAGTGCAAACACACGACGGGCCAGCAAAAACAGCAACAGATCCACTACTAACAACAGCAACAGTAATAGTGGGAGACACAACAGTGCCCCCTGTGCATACACTGTGCAGAGCGGACCCCCGTTTGATAGCTCTGGAATGCCACACTGTTAGCTATGAGCTGCATTGACACTACATCAAGCTGTACTTCAGGACACTGTGTGCTGCTGATTGCTTCTGCATCTGCAACTGTGTGCTCAAACACGCATGCTGTAATCGAAACAGTGGCTGAGACAGACGCATATGCACGCAGCATGCATAAGGCAGGTGTGCAACAATGGCATCACACACTGCAGTGGGATTGTCACGTGCTGACTGAGTCTCTGTTCACGTACAAGCATCAGGCAGACGCGCACACTGAGAGTATGACGACAGCAGGCACACACGCGCGCACACACACGAGCATCCACAGACACTGGTGCTTGCTGTCGATTGACTCTATGCTCGACTTGGCGCTAGTCGACGCAAACAGTGCACAGACGCTCGAACGCAGTGTGTGCTAGTCTCTCTGACTGCCCGCTTAGTGCATCTCAACGCCCACAACCAGCATGACAATCAGCATGAGATTGCAAACTGCAAAGTACCAGCGCACATTCGCGATATGAGCTGCTGTTACATTGCACAGAGCAACACAAACGACATACACCTACACAACTGCAAACACACAGAAAAATAACCTTTAGAACACCAACACGGCAGCAGACACGCATGCAACATAGGGCTAGATGACTAGCAACAAGAAAACGCAGACCTACATGTCACAGCTATATCACTCAACTAAAAAACAAAATCAGAAAAACATAAGGGACATGAGGTCGGACACATGCTGTCGAGAGACGACCGACTACAACAACAACAACATCTACAATAGAACCTGCTGATAAGAAACGAAAGCATCAATGGAATAACACAGCAGGTATGGCATGCTACATCAAGCCACGCACAATTTCATTGTGAACCGCAGTTAGCTACACACTGTTACTTGTCATGGTCGGCTGCTCTGCGAGTGTCATGTGCCTCAAACACTCTGTTCGTGTCAGTTGATACTCAGTTGCAGACTGGCGGAATGCTCACGAACTCGTGTCGGCGTGCTTTGGTTCTTGACGATGCGTAGGGGGTCATATGCACACACGCCAAACACGCAAGAACGCCAAACAGAACAACATAACAGCAGGAGCGAGCACGAGCATCTATCTGAGAAGCGTGTTGCTCAAGTGTGGCAAACGCGGAGACGCACGAACGCACAATCTCTCCTGGTACAAGAGCAGCGTGCAGACAGAGGCGGCGTCAAGGCTAGCAATCAAGAAGACAAACACAATGAATGCAAGACACACGACCCTCTCTTGCACAGTCATGCTCTAATTGTTGGGTGGTCTGAGTTGTACGCTCGTTTCGTGTGATTCCCCTATTGTGTCATTGGCATGTTGCACGGCTGTCTCATCATGTCAAGGCGCTGTTTGACCGCGCATGAACCAAGAGCGTCGCGTATGTTATCGGAATATGTCATTCGACAGAGATGCTGTTTGCAATGCAGATCGCCTGTACAACAGCATCAGTACAAAAGCAGCACATGCACATGCGATACAGCAAACGGGTACAGAATCAAAATAAGTACGCGCTGGCTCAGCACGCTTCAAGCGGCGTTCATGTTTTGATTCATGCCACTTCAGTGTAGTCAAGAGCTTTTGCGCATGGCGCTTATCACTCGCGGTGTCTGATTGTCGCCTGTTTGCTTTGCCGGATCGAAGCAGCATCGGACTCTGACTGTGTTTTATATGACTCTGTTCTATGTCCTTGTCACATACGGCGATCACAGCAATCTGAGGTGCTGTCACTTTGTGTCTCGCTATCAGTCTGCTAGCGCTGATTTTCATGCAGCGCACACTTGTCAATAGCGCTCATCTGACTGATCGCATGCCTAGTTTCAACAGTAACAGGTCAGAGTGATCGCAAAGCTGCGTTGATGCCAGCGCACTGCACACGCAGCTGTGCTCTCGCTATCTCACCACCTGAACACAAAGTCAGACACAGATATCAGGCGCACAACAGACGCGCACGTGTGAGACGTGTGACTGAGAGTAACCAGGTTGCTCTCTACTTGCAAGACTTGCGATGGTATAAATTTTCGCTGCAACGGTAGAGAGTCATTTGACTCTTTCTGTAATGGACTGCGGATCTGTTCGTTGATGAGGTGCACACCACAAGCACTGTAGGAAAGAATAACACCGCTGTTGACATCGATGTAAGCCCATGACCGCTTGCGAGTAAGAATGATCGTGTAGCAACACACATCTGCTTGTACCCTGTACGTCATATACATGCGTGTGCCAGTGTACACTACTCGCCATGCTATCCCTACACGTACAGCACTGATCAACAGCTTCACAGTGAAAATCAGTAGTACATGTAGACGCTGGTGCACATACACTGGCGCTGCATAGTGTTACAACATACGTCCGGTTTGTGTTTGACGCAGAAAGCAGTTGCTTTACAGAACTTGCAAGCGTAGCTCTCGCCTAATGAAAAGCAGCAGAGTACACTCTTGCATGGTAACGCATTGACGTGCGACAGATCTTAATCTGCCTGGCCTTGTCTTCGTACGTATACATACGTATACCTACGTGCACATGCGTATGCATGCGTACCCATGCGCACACATGCGTATACGAACCTATACTTCGTATCGAACGTGACTACGTATCTATGTGTATCATGATGTGTACACAAGCGTACCTCCTCCGTCACCAGAGACAGCACTGGTCAATAGCTTAACAGTGAGCATCAAAGGTGCAATAGCTTGAGCATACAAACCAGCGCTTCTCCATGATGCAGGGGTCACTTCTGCTAGCTTAGACAGGATCAGTGATGCACTGCACACCGTACTGAACGCAGGCTTGCCTGAGAAACCAAATGATTGAGAGATCGAGTGCACGTACGACAAGCGTGTTGAGCACACATGGCATGCAGATGAGGCTCAAAGCGCACAGCATACGAAGCGTCTCATACACAGCACGTCGCAAGTCCAGCACATGACAACAACGCATAGATTGCCGCAAACCGCATATGCAAAAAAGGAATAGCATGCACACACATGCACCCCTACGCTGCTACATGTGGTGGTGAGTAAGCGAGAAAAGAACATCACGCGGTGATGGCTACACACGGAATCGATACGATATACGACGCAGACCAATAGCGAATACAGACGACGCAGGCCAAAAAAACATACAGTGAGGATGCTGTTTGAGTAAGTTGCAATGCTTCGTACCTCTGAGCATGCGCGAGAGAGCTGGTGCTATGCGCTTCGCTGCTAGTGCTTGTACTGCTATCGGTACCTGACAACATGATCACATGCGAAACACGCCAACAAAAGAAGGTATTGAACGGCGTCATGCCCAAAAGTCACAGTCGCTTCGCCACTATTGCCAGCTTGCTTGTTCAGTGCACGCCAACGCGTCAATACAACAGAAGCATGTTGTGTGAACAGTCTGTCGAGTCACGGTCGCGCATAGACCGCGAATGGCACTTCAGTTGCAGAGATTACTCAGGACAACAAGCATCGACCAGATGAAATCCTCAGAGCTCGCGATGTGTTCGTAATCGCAGACCCGACAACAGAGTCGTATGAACGCTCAGGATGCACACAAGACCACTTGCGCAATGAACGCTTCTCGCCAGGTCGAGCCTCGCGCAGTGTGCGCAACGGATCAAAACTCAAAACCACAGCTGTATATATGTCCATGAACACATATGAATGTTTAGAGGTACTGACCAGTGCTGTAGGAGCAATAAGGGTGCTCCATGCTGCGATGTTAGCATACAGTTTTGTTGCAAGCCAGAGCCTTGCAAAAGCAAGCTGCGTGCCCGGTTGTGAGTTGGTGTTCACAAGAGGGACGCTCAGCTCACTCACGCTAGTAGAAAAAGACCCGAGTGGCGCTTTCAAGAGCTCCTCGACTGGTGCCTAGAGTAGCACCATAGTCAACAAAACATACACGTATGGACAAGGCCAGAGACAACATGAGACAGACACAGTGGCATGTAGCAGAGGGGCAAGACACAACAGCAACAATGATTACATGAACGCGGTGGTACACTTCACGCAATACTGGTTGGAAAGAATCTTGCTGATCGCTACACACTAACGCGTTCTGCTCGTTAGGTGCATAGTGAAGGCTTGATCAGCATGCATTGCGTGTAGGCAGTGCCACGGCACATTTAAGCCTAAAGTGCCTGGAATGCAGTTCAGACTCAGCTGAACCGTGAATTCAAGCACTGGTGGAGACAATGTTGCTCAAGACACGCCCTACACGCTGGTGACTCAATCGCTATATAATACATATCTGAGCATAGCTTGCTTGCTTAGTGCAGCACAGCACATATGTGAGTTTGCGCATGGCGCAATGCACGATACGCGTTTGATGGCTCTGACACCCTTTGTGATCAGTCCCATGCTCTTGGCATATCGCGTCGCATACATGGGCAGTAACACATGTGTCATGTCAATCAAGACGAGATCTGTCAGAGTACACTGCATTATACAAAATGATATATATGATGCATATGAGTACCTGTTTTGAGGAACTGGTAGGGGCATTCGGATCACTGCTACTGCTCGGCGTCGCTGAGCTGCACAACAGCAAAATCTCAGCAGTAGCAGCAACAGCATGCTTCGTCTGCGTACTGCTCAACGGATCATAGCCCTCTCGCACAATCTTTGTGACCAGCGGTAGCGCCGCAAGTTCCACCAGTTTTGGCACAAGCGACTCATCCGGGTCAGGGCTCAACGCACTTGTCACTGCTGCTTTTGTTGCTGCTTGTGTTGAACTTTTTGCGGTACCCGTCGCTGTACCATTTTGTGCTGTTGAGGGCTGCTGATTCTCTAGGCCTGTGCCGTAGTCACTGAATGTTCTGAACCAGTCGAAGTGTGAAAACACTGTATCCATTTCCTCGCTGCTGGCTGTAACATGATGTGTGAAGATACATATAGCGCGCGTGTATACATATAGACACACGTGAGACAATGCGACCGTTGAAACAAGACAGGGAGAGCATACGGCATTACCGCTGTGACTGCTCAATCATGATACGACAAGTGTGACCTACTAGAATTCTCATTGCATGCAATCAGCAGGTATAGACTGCCAAAGGCCAGTCTAAAGATTACACACGTAGTGATAGCGTATATGCTACAGAAAAGATAACGCCTACTCAATCTGATTCGACACAGCCGCAAATATTCGATGTTGTTCAAAGAAAGCAGCACTGACTATGCGTGCTTTCAACACAGAGAGCGCAAGGACACGCAAACAGAACCAAGGCGGCAACTGGTCAAGATGCAGTCTCTCACGATCCTTTGACAGAGTTCTGCACCAGTTGCAGCCCTCAATGAGTCCGTCCTTGCGCTCTCTACGTGAGTGCTCGAGTCTTGGAACAAAGAACTACGCTCTGAAAGCCGTATACTGCGAAACGCAGTCTCTCTCACAACACAAGCTAAGCGCGCACATACATTCGCGAGATGAGTGTCTCCAGTCGATACGCGCGCTCAGCGAGAAGACGATTCGTGACCACTTGTGCTCAACAAGGATATGATACTGGTTGCCTTCATATCGGTTCCGAAGGTACTCAAATGACTTACCGGCACTTTCAGCAGCGACACTGGTATTTGACTGGTCTGCACCCTGTTCTACGCTAGGCAAAACAGACCCCTGCAGCACACTCCATCTCAGCAGGTCCAGTTTCGCAAAAGGTGCAATCAGCTGCGGCAGTGTAAGACTGACATAGGTTGCTGCATACTGCTCGGGGTACTTGCGCTTCCAGGTCTCGAAGAGAGACTTGATGCCGCGCAGATTTTTGAATCGTCCACGTCCTCGAGTGTCACTGCTGCTGCTTCCGAGCAGGGTGTGCACTCTGTACATGTGCATGGACACACACACGTCGTCATATGACCACACGCTCATGACCAAACGCGTACACAAATGCTATATAAAGCATGCATACACCATATAGCTCCTGCCATATCTCCGTGACAGAGGAGATAGAGCGAGCAAAAGACAGAAAGGTCGCATCTCTGTGAACGAGTAACACGATGGGTAACTTGTGACTCGTAGTATTGTCGCCGCGTAAGAGAATACGTGCATGGGTGGTGCGACACGACAATCTTGTACAAAGTGTGAACTTCTGCACCAGTATAGCGTCAAGCCTGTTTCTGCGCGGTCGTGAAGCTGAATGGACCACATCACGAAAGCACGCAATATCCCAATTGTGCAAGTTGGTGTGGTTCATGATATGCGTACAGAAGCTACACCACAGGCTTGACGGAACCATGCCATGCGTGCAATGAGAGATCCACGCACCGTGCGCTCACGTCACTGCGATCATCCACACAGCACACTAGTGTCAGCATGTTGTGCATGTTACGATGAAGAGTTGTGCGTTATTCATTGACGTACCGTTGATGCGCATCCTCTTCCTCACTGGCGCTTTCCTCTCCACCTGCCAACACAGCAGCAACAACACAAACGGCAGAACATGCACACAGTGATCGTGCACTTCAACGTGTACGCGCGAGACACAAACCTTGTACTTGATGCATGCAATGAGAGGACCATGTCTCTGACGGTAGGCGCCTCTAAACATGCCGAGCTAGCCACGCATGAAGCCTGAACGCCCACAATGCAATCGTTTGACAGTCTCTCATGGGCGCAGTCTATTGGTGTCGCATATCACATGCTGTACCTGACTCAAGTGCTTCCTGTTCACTCTCAGTCAGCTGCCAAGTGGTCCATGCAGGCGGCTTGTAATTGCCTAAATTCGATTGTTTCGCGCGCTTTTGTCGTTTTTGTGCAACCCGCCGTTTTCGTGCAGGACCCCAGGGGTCTGCACCGTCGTAACCGCCAGGCCGTGCTGCTAGCGCTAACAGACCTGATGCTTCGTATGCACCTGAAACGTGCAATCGCAAGTTAAACGTACAGGTCGTATAGGTCATGATTGTACGCAGCGGGATGCATGCTATGCTGAAAGCGCAGGGGGAGACACATCGACACGATCCTTGCAAATCTGCAGTGTTCCTGTTGTGACGCGGTTTTACCCTCACCCCGAGAGGTTATACATGCACGCATCACGCGTCAATGTCGAGTACACGCGACCGGTATGCAGATGTCCATGTGCATAAGGGTTCAAGGATGCATGCTCAATCAAGCAAGACGTGACCCAATGTATGCAGGTACTAGATTTGTGTATGTCTATACCTGTTCCTTCAATACAGCCAGGGTGATGGAAGCGTATAGCAGCAAGCTCCCCTTCCTGTGATTCTGAGCGCCGTTGACGGACACGTGTCAACCTCTCAGCAGCCAGCTTCACTCTACAGTACAGAAAGACGGAGGTAGCAGACAGATACAAACTCCTCTCCATTAGTACCATGAACTAGAGACGCAACCAAGAGCCACGTGAGAGCTGGCGCCTACATGCGCAGGTAGAATTGCATGCAGAACCGAGCAGTAGCGGTCTACACACTAACAGCTGCTCTCGTGGAGAAGGTGACAGAAGGTGTCATGCGTGCCGAGCAATTTAATATAGATCAGGTTGACTACTGGTACCCTAACATGACCTGACATATCCCATGACCTTGCTGCGTGTGCATAGGCACGCGAGTCACAGCTCAGATGAACAGTCACACATATGCATTGCAGAGTGCATTCGAGTCGTGTTGTACGCTGTCGCTGTATGCTGTCGTTGATCATACCTAGCATCAGTGACTTGTTGTATCATATCCTCCTTCGCTCGCAGCATGCCACAGAGGTCTGCAAGGCTGTCACGTGTCTGCTGAAAGTCCTCAAACACTGCTGCTGCTGTTGCCTTCGACTCAGCCTGCTCGTCACAGGCGCACAAATGGATAAGCTATCAGCCACTATGCAACGCCATGTTGACAACAGGGCAGTGCTCAATGATGGAAGTCTCTCGATGCAGGCGCTATTAAGCTGACTATATGGCACTTATTTACTAAGCTCGTTGTTTTTTCATCTATGAAACAGGTACGCAAAATCGCATAGGCGTCAAGCAGCCATATGTACTGTATCAGCACATGTGATGTTCAAAAGTGTCACATGCTGCGCTCGACGCACCAGAGCAGAGGCAGAGTTCTGCAGCTCAGTAAGCTCTCTCTCCATTGTTGCTGCAGCACGTGCCCCTTTTGCCCACACTCTCTTCAACAGCAGCAGCACTGCGCGTCAGGGCTTTCTGTACGTCATCGACACTCAGTGTCGCCACGCCTGCTGCCCCTCTGTACGCATAGTCATTGCTGCTGCCGTGACTGCTGTGAGTGAGCCTGTTTGAGCATAGCCAGCATACTGCACACTGGAACTGCTATAGTGCATCGGTGCAGTATAGGCGCCAGCAACTCCAGTACTGCTGCTGCTACTTGCAGCGCCACGTGCTGCTTGCTCCTGTTCCACTGCGCCATCTCAGCGTCTTCCTCGTCGGTTTCTCCCTGCAGGGCGATTGTGGCTGCACTCTTGGCTTCGAGCCGCCGGATCTGATTACGCGAGCCTGGCACTGGCATGCTATCATCCAATGGGATGAAGTTCTCAGTCTGTTCATTGCGCCGATTGCGCATCGGCAGCTTGTCCTCCTCAATGCCCCTGTGTCCATTACTGCTGCTGTGTTTCAGAGCCTCATCAGCGCCGCTCTCAAAGGCTAGAGCAGCAGCATCACCTGTGAGCACTGTGGGTGCTGGTGTGTTACTATCATCATCAATGTCTATCTCATTTTCGTCAGCAGCGCTGTGACCTTGAGCGCCGCCTAGAGCTAGCGGCTGGTCAGCGCGCAGCTGCGCCAGACTCTCAGCACTGTAACGGCCACTCGAGCTTGCATGCCAACTACTCGTGGTAGCAGCTGCAGCAGCACTATTGCTTTGTCCTGCTGCTGCTGCTTCAGTGTGCTGTACTGCCGGTGCTGCTTTGCTGATGCGGGGAGCCTTGCGTGAGGCGCTTTTTCCGCCCTGCTGTCCTCGTTTCAGGATCACAACAGTGTCATCCTCCTCGCTATCACCTCCAAAGCTTAGACTCAGTGCTGCAGCTTTCGAGAGCCCGCCTGGCTTTGGCCTCTTGCGAGATGGTCCTGCCGGTGCTGCTGCAGCTGCTGCTGTGTTTGCTGCACCATTTGTGTCACTGCTTGTATTGCTGCCCACTGCTGCTGCTGCTGTGTTATCAGCTGAGACAGGTTTCTGTTGTTGGGTTGCATCTTCCTCATCAGAGGCCGCAGCACTAATTGGCCGCCGTCTGAAGGCTGGCTTCTTGCTCTTGAACATGGTGATCTGACAGTCTCACTCTGGATCTTGAGATAGACCCCTCCAGAAGAAAAACTCGACTGGTGCAATCTTCTCATCGGCGGCATGAAATCACGTTCTCTGCTCTTTGCAACTGCTCTACTCAGGCAATCTGCAGCGTTCGTATCTCCTCCAGCATCGCAATCAATCAAGCACACACAGCCTCAGAGACTTGCGTCGGCACTCTTTACACACTTCAGAGAGAGCCACACAGTCACCATGTCCGCTGATAAGCCTAGTTACACATGCACATGGCAGTCGACGGCTCTGCGCACCAAGGTAGGCTGCGTGCTCGTGATTGTTTCGCTCGGCCACTATGTTCTGCCTTCGGTGGGAATGTCCACAACGCGATATACAAAGCACTTGAATGCTATGCCAAAGCGATTTTGCTAGCGCATCAGGTTGCTTAGCTAGATCCGGGCTCATCAGGCCGCTTCCTACAGCCTGGCAGTAGCCACAGAAGTCACACTGACCACACCATGCTTCAATGGAGTTAGCTCGGATTTAGGCTCATTTCCGCTCGCACTGTTACATGGCCTTCGTCTGTGGGATGACACAGGACCCAAAGAAGAGCGTGCCGCTGTACCAGAACTACTATGGCATGAAGCTGATGGACAAGTATGACTTCAAAGACAGGTAAGTCCAAACAAACCAGGCTCTTGATGCACCTCTTGTGACTGCATCGTATGTAGAAGGGTATCGACACAACTGTGAGGGACAAACGTCACATGATGTTCCATATGCGCAGATCAGTCTACTTCATCGCGAGACCCGCGATGGCGCCACTGTTGAGAGTGAGCCAGGGAGTGACACAGCACACCAGCACTTGTACAGCCTGCCCTACAACTACGTTGAGCTGCACCACAAGCATGGCACCGAGAAGGACCCTGACTTCCACTACGACAGCGGGAACAATGAACCCAAGCGCGGCTTTGGGCACATTGCGTTTCTGACACCTGATGTCCATGCTGCTACTGCTAAGCTAGAGGAGCTCGGCTCGTCCTTCAAGAAAAAGCCAGGTACAATTGCTGTGAGTGTAGAGTGTTTGCGCTGCACTCCAAGCAGCTTTCTGCTGCCGTCTGAATGAGCAACGAGTTTGCTTGTATCAGCGCACCCAAGTAGCGTCATGGCAGCGATGGAGCTTGAGTATTCCACACATGCACGTTCTGACAAGACACGTTGGTTGTATGCCGTGTGTCGCGCAGATGAGGGCCGGATGAAGGGCCTTGCCTTTGCGTATGATGCTGACGGGTAAGTCGACAATACAAGTAGTGAATTCATCTGTACTCGCAGCATAGCTTGCACGGATACCCACTCCGTGACTTGTGAGCTTGCATCGCGTAGCGAGACTCTGCCGTTCAATCCAGTTCGCGTGCCTGTTATGATATTGTCTTCGTGTGTTGCTATGTACGCATGTAACAGGTACTGGATTGAGGTCATCAAGCGCTCACCAAATGCTCCTTACATGGAGGTGAGCTTGGTAGCATATAAACTTCCTTACATGCAGCCCTGTGCTGCTCAGAGCTCGGCGTATCAGCACGCGTTTCCGTCAATCGTGCACCATTCAGTGTCGACGAGGCGCTAAGTCTTGCGAGCTGCACGCATTTTTCAGATCGCCATTGCTCATGTTTCACGTCTCACCCGTCCCCGCCATATTGCACGCTGTGTGGCTCATACTGATGACTAATGTTTGCTCATTGCTACAACAGGAGTTCAATCTAGCTCAGACGATGTTGAGGATCAAAGACCCAGCCAAGAGCCTGAAATTCTACACTGAATTGCTGGGCATGACGCTTATCACAGCGAAGCACTTTGATGATTTCAGCCTGTATTTCCTCATGAGTGTACCCCCTCAAGGCCCCCCTGTGCCTGGTGATGAGGACAAGGATGCGCAGTATGACTACATGAAGAGCAGCTGGCTGCCTGTACTGGAACTCACGGTAAGAGAAACGGTTCTTCATCATGCGTACTGCAATTACATACCATGTGGACACATCATGCGTACTACAATCACATATCATGTGGACACATGAGCCAGTGTGGTATGTGTGACTACAAGAACAGCAGCTGGCTGCCTGTGCTTGAGCTTACGGTGAGGACTTAAAACGGTGGTGTATTTCGTTAAAGGCGCGTAGCGCAGAAGTCGTCGCGTCTGCATCTGTGCAAAGAGCAGCTGGCCTGTGTGCTCATCATCATTAGAGCCTCGCTGTGTTGTCTGCTACGCCAGGTGTCTGTCCGACTTCTGTCGAGTACGGTTGTCGTCACTGCTTGAAGTGCTCAGAGGTGTGCGACTCAACAGAGTGCGATGGTGCTTTGTAGTGAGGTCAATGACTGGCCACATCATGCATTGTCGTGCAGCCTTAAGCTGTACGCAGCGTGGCATGTATGCGTATGCTGCAGCCCCTAATGGTCTTTGCTGAGCTTAAAGATCCATCGCACTCACCTTTGCCTCGCTAGTCTCGGCCGATCTTGTCAGAGGCTTCGTAGCGTATCACCATCATTGAACATTGGCTTGGTCGTGTCGAGCACAAATTGATAATGTCATCTGCGACTGAGCATGCGATTGTCTCGCATGTGTGCTTTGCGATCGACCTTTTCTGCAGCACAACCACGGCACAGAGAAGGACGAGAGCTTCAAGTACCACAATGGCAACAGTGACCCACTGGTTTCCAGTCAATCACATTCACTACTGACTCCTTTGACAGCGCAACCAGCTACATCAAGAGCCAAGGTAAAATTATGTGCAGTGCATTTGCGTAACTTGTCACAGCGCGACACCTTAGTCAGAGCACGTTTGCATTGCAATGTTAGCGGTGCGAGTCCTCCACGATCGAAGCGTACACGAAGCGTACACCAAGCATCGGCCTCACGGTAGTCTCAACAGGCATATGCCCCTCGCACGCATTTGTGTCATTACCGGTCGTGCGCTGCAAGGGTGACTGTTCGCCCAGGTAGACTGATGTATGTTGTCGTCATGCTGTTGCCCTTATGTTTCTCGATCGGTGACAGGCGTAGAGCAATTGTCAGGAGACATAGTGCGGGAGCTAGGGGCAACTGGTGACCACACCGCTGTCTTCTCTGACCCTGATGGCTATGCTGTCAAAGTCGTTGAAAAAGGCGCTGTGCTCAAGGAGTAGAAACGTGCATGAGCAGTGACACACATACAGCCATGCGTACTTGCAGACAATCAGGCGTACATGCAGTGGACGTGCATACGGCCAAGCGTACATGTCACGATGAAGAGTACATGCGTGCAGCTAAGCGTATATGCATGCGGCTGAGCGTACACGTAAACAACTGAGTGCGTGCGTGTGTACGTCTCAGAGTGAATGCACATGGCTATGCACGCATGTGTACTCCCGACAACAGAAAGATCTTGATTCGTGACGATAATGAGTGGGCATGATTGGAAAATTCTAGCTTCCAATGCACGGCAGATGACACATCCCATCAGCATCAGTGGACATGCACTGGAGAGCACACCATGCACGTCAGAGCGGCACTGCATGCGCAATGCATGCTACATCGTTGCTACATCGTTGCAGCAGATAGCAAGCTAGTACTATAGTAGTCAGGTCGGGATAGGAAGAGCAGCGGTAATCACTAGGTAGCAGCGGTACTAGGGTACATTCATCAGACACATGAATGACTGCAGTACATCAGGTTGTGACGAAGATTGTCACGAGCTTGGAAGCTCACGCCTCACGCTACATGTTCTGCTTCACTGTGCGTCTTCGCTCACACGATTACAGTGCACCCATAGTCCGTGGCCAAAGCCTGATATGTCTGTTCTCCATTGGTGATTCCCGCTTGACATGCGGTACCTGCACTCGCGAGTACAGACCGTTTCACACCACGCGGCTCACTCGTGTATATGCGGTGATAGCACGTATGCAGCAATAGTAGATTGACGGGAACCACTGCATATGCTTTTTGAGGGCCAAGCTGACCCTGTAGTGCATGAAACAACAATATGACGGAAAGACTTGTACTTGTATCTTCGCGAGTATTGGTACTCTGCGACGCACTCTTGTCTCCTTATCATTTCGCACGCTGCTATGTGCGACACATCATCAGCTTCAGACCTCTAGTTTCAAGATCATGTCCGGATTCGTTATCAAACAACACACCACCATATCTGCTATGTACAAGCCATCGTGAGTCCTTCGCCTCTCTCACACGCCTTTAACATCAATCCACCTCAAGCCACTGAACATCTGCTTTGCAAGCTGTAGTCTTCATGCTGTTGCTGCGCCTGAACCCATCGCTAATTTAACAAACTCTGCTCGCATACGGAGCACAAATGCTGAGAAGTCATTGCCTGCATTTAGATCTGCCAACAGCGCCTGCGTCACACGCAAACACACGCACATTAAAGTACACATGTTGCTAGCTCGCACATTGCCGACGCTATAATTATATACTGTCCGAGACGACCACAGAGCGCCAACATAATGTGTTTAATCAACACTGAGAGCTGATGTGCGCATGATCGGCGCGAACAAGCTCAGCCCTAGAAAAGCAACACCTGTCCTACCTGCAACGTCGATTCTGGTAGCTGTGGCTTGCAAACGCAGATCTCATACTGATCGCGCGGGTCTACTCGCACTGTGAAGCTATGCGGTGCGTCAGGAGTTTTCGGGTCTATCTGCGTAAATGTGAGCTTCAGTTGAGCTCCAGCGTCTGCAGCTGCTTCGCTTGTTTCTGCATCACTCGCGCCTACTCGTTCAAAGACGAGCCCCAGCTGCTGGTACAGAGCAATGCCTTTGGTCAAACTGTTCAGCTCGTGCGAGGTGGTTGCTGTGGTCTGCGCATGAGCGCTCTCAGCTTTCTTCAGAGCGCCAGCACTGGCTGCTTTCTCTCCTTCTAGCGATGCTACCTGCAACACATATCGACAAGACCTCAAGCGAGTATCATTGAGCATGCGATCGCCGTTGACGCTAGACTCATGGTCAATGCCGACACCACACTGCGGTGCTTATCATCAGCCTGTTAGCAGGAGTACAGCATACCTTTGCAGGTAGCCGTTCTTGCTCTTCTATCTGCAGCTTGTTGAGGCTCTCTTGCAGCTGCTGTATTTGGGCTTCATGTAGGCGAGTGACCTCCTCTATCTGTGCCTGTTTTGCTGCAGCTGCTGCTGCCCGTGCACTCAACTCTTCTGCTGAGGCAGATGCGTCTGCCATTATGCTATCATGCTGTGCCTGATTTACGAACCAGTGTCGATGCGAGGAGACAATCATAAATGCATATTGTGATGCCATGTCGCACGCAGAAGTGCTTCTGTTAGTAAAACCGAGTAGATGAAGGGAGATTGTGGTGACATCAACGTGAAAGCGCACCTCTGCAGCAGCGATAGAGGCCTTCCCTGCTTGCTGACCATCGCTCTAGCTCTGCTCGGCTCTGCTGTAGCTCATAGCGCAAACGCGCAGTCAACTGCGCTGCTGACGGGCTGATGATCGGTGCTCCTGCTCTGTGATCATCTTCGTGCTCACCCCCTCTGCTGGTCATGGTGAGATCGTGCTCTCTGTTTTGTGACTTCACGCGACAAGCCTGGGCCAAACCTTTCGGGCTAGGCAGGGGAGCTCGGTATCAGCTGAGCGATGTATGAAAGCTTCTTGACTGCTATAAGAGAGTCTAAGCTACACTCGCAGGCGCTAAACCGATTTGAATTTCGTCCTATTGAACGGCACACCGACAGAAGAAGCACCCCAGGCGATGCACATCTCAATCGAGCTACTGGCGCGCGAGTGCAGAAGCTTGAAGTTTGACACCACTGCCGCACCTAGGCAAAAGTGGATAGACTCAGAGCTAGCGTCGATGACCATTTGCGGCTTGCCTGAGCGAACAACAGAGCAGGCATGCGCAGAGCGTCTGTACGAGCACATCAGGACTATGCACAGTGGTCGCATGCAAGGCCCTTATCTTGACAGCTTCCTTCAGCAGCAGCCCGCCTATCGCTCAGTTATCGGGGTTGGCAAGGGCTCATTTAAGAAGTTCGTGTTACAACCCCCCAGCTCTTCAAATTGGAGCTGATTGCAAAGGGACCCTTCTACGTCAAGTGTGTTGCTGAGCCCAAGCACCCTGTTTCTGCAGCTGCGGCGACAACATCTGGTATTGACACAGCTTCGCAGAGAGAATGCGCTGAGAAACTTTACGAGCACATCAGGGTCATGCACAATGGCCGCATGAATGAGTGTCGCATTCACAGGTTCCTTCAACAGTAGCCCGGCTATGGCTCGGTCATTGGGATTGGCAACGGCTCACTGAAGGGGTTTGTGTTGCGGCATCCGCAGCTTTTTGAGCTGGATCAGCGTACAACAGGGCCATTCGACATCGTTTGCGTTGCTATGCCCGGGCAAGCTGGGCAAGCTGGGCAAGCTGGGCAAGCTGGGCTCGATCAAGCTGTGTCCGATTACGCTGTGTGTATCACTGCTGCAGCGACAACTTCTACGAATACAGAGTTGGACTTGCAATGCGCTACTGCCTTGCATCAATACATCAGGGCTCGGTACAACGGCCGCATGCCGGCTGGCAACGCCGCAACATTCCTCCAGCAACACCTTGAGTATCGTGCAGTCATTGGCACCAACGGTAAGCAGGGCAACTTCAAGAAATTTCTGCTGCGGCATCCGTGGCTGTTTTCTCTGGAGCCGTCACACACAGGACTCAGTTCTGATGTCTGCTGCGTGATAGGTAGTGCTGACAGTCAGGTGATGCAAATGACTCACGCTCAGCCTGTCTGCCGTGGTGGCACAGACCGCAGCTGCTGCTGATGGCAATAGCGTACATAACGGGGCTGCGCCATCGTGCAACCGGCGTGCAGGCGCCCGTGTGGGGTCAGAGCACACCTGTTCTGACTCACTGACAGACTCAGACCAGTCCTCACATGACCAGAGCGCAGACTCAGTTGATTATGACTCGACCAACGACGACGTGTCGGACGGTGAGAATAGCGATCAAGCGACTTTTGATCAGGGGCATAACACAGTCCATGTGATCGATAACGACGTTGAAAGCCCACCCAAAAGGCGCGTGTTTACGCTCAGCGCGTCCGAACAGCCCAGCGCAGCAGCACAGCAAAGCGAGATAGCAGTGCTTCTGAACCTGATGCCTGATGCACTCAAGGTTGGCATCCTCGCAGACCCTGCACTGTGTGACAGACTGGTCGACATTGTGCTGGACATCGGCAGACCAGTCACTGCATGGTGCAGTGTGCCTGGCAGTAATGCTGTGCGGGCTGATCTCCCTCACGTGATCGTCACACGGGAGCACATGACGCACATACTGGACGCGATTGGCCCAGACGCATTCGGTGATGATGATAGAGCCTGTGTGCCAGGCACACTGCACCGCATCAGTGCACTGAGGAACAAAGAAGATGGCAGGAGCGCAGTGAGAAACACAAAGGGCGTCATCATAGGACTCACAATGCGCGTCGGGAGGTCGTTGATTGGCATAGCTGCAATGATTCAGGACATTGCCAAGCAGGGCAAGAGCATCTTGGTACTGGGTGAACCTGGATCAGGTCCGTCCTTGAACAATGATCGCATGCCAGAGTTCGATAGCTGCAATCATTGCGCTCTGTGAAGCTATACCGCTCTGCTGCATTTCAACGCGGCTTGCACGACCCTTTTGATCACAAAGCACGCCTGCTGTACTGCTGGCTTGTCGTCGTGTAAGGTGCATAATGCTGTAGTTCATAACAAAACACATCAGACCGGTGAGATAGTTTACTACATCAGTGATGTGAGTCAGTTGCGGTGGCCTGTGTTGGTGCAGGCAAGACGAGCTTAGTGCGTGATCTGGCGCGGCTGCTAGCAGTACAGCACAACGCGATCATCATGGATACCTCGAATGAGATAGCTGGAGGCAATGAGGTCTGCCACAGCAGTGTCGGCTTAGCCAGGCGCATGATGGTGCCCTCTCTCGATGCTCAGGCACGCGTCATGGTGCAGTGTGTTCAGGTGAGATCTGCACTGAGATCGTTATAGCAGAAAGCCAGCCGATGCTGAATGTGTGCTCTTGCACGCGCAGTATTTCGTCATATGCGCAACTGTCTAAGTTGCTGCTGCAGTGCGCCTTGGATGTACAGGTCATAATAAACGTGGTGCCTATATTGAGTGTGCTCCATGCCCTCTGCTTTAAGCGGTGCATTGCGACCTTTGCTTACTGCACGTTGCTCTGTGCAGAATCACACACCCCAGGTTATGGTGATTGATGAGATTGGTCGATCCGCTGAAGTAGGAGCTGCAAGCACGGTGCAGAATAGAGGCGTGCGCATGATTGCCAGTGCGCATGGCACATTTAAATCGCTCTGCAGCAATGCTCAGCTGAAAGGCCTGCTCGGCCAATTCACGCCGGTAAGTCATGCTTTCGTATATCAATTCCTGCACAAGATGATTGCGAACAATGTCAACCCCTGGAGACAGGTTTGAGCAGATTCATCTTTATCACTAGCTAGAGGCAGCCTTGCACGTCCAAACGACACGTCACACCGCAATCTGCATGCGAGTCAATTACGAAGGTCTTCGAGCCTCAGCCTGTGAAGTGGCTGTTGGCGACTCGTGCAGTACAGCATAGTACGCACTCAGATGTACCATCTGACATCGTCATTATACGTCGATGTCCGCAGGTCATACAGAAGAGTGGTGTCCCAAAGATTGAGCGGACTGCTCCTCCGATCTTCGATGTGCTCATTGAGACCAGCAGACTCTCCTACAATAGATGGAACATCATACAGCATGTTGGCAAAGCGGTGGATGCTTTAATGCACAATCGGCCATTCTACGTTGAGCAGAGGGTCAGAAATCCAAGCACTGGCACAGTCACTTGCAACGTGGTGCCTTACGACACTTTACACCCATGATCGCAATGCAAACGAAAGACTGGTGGCATCACAAACTACAGTGGGGGCCATACAAGGCAGTAATTTTGCAACGACCTGACAGATACATGCGCTCTTGATGCAGCATCTTACATCCACCGACTGTAGCTGCTTAGCTTACTCACTGGCAGATGCACGCACGAGAATGTTTATTTCACGCTCAGTCAAGCCTACACGAGTCACACGATGCACACAAACGACAGGTAGCAAGAACATTGGGTCATTTGCACAGCAGAGTCGCAGCAGAGCTCTCCAGACAACGAAAAGTTGTGGCAATGCCTTCGCAGATGCGCTCATACACACAGGATACTCGCACAATCATCATACGTCAAGCACTCGAACCTCGCAAGCTTTGCACACGTTGCTGCCATCTGTTTGCTGTCAGCTGTCAGCGAATTGCATCTGTTGCCGTTACAGGCACCGGCCCTCGTGTTCCTGTCTAGCCATCGCTGTATGTGCATGATACACAGCGCGTCAAACGTGTGAAGGCATGTATCCCATTTGTGATCGTCAGAGGCAGGCCACAACATAATCAGCTGCCAGTGGAGGGGCTCAACGAAATGCATCGCCAATGTCGAGCGAGAGTGGCTTTTGCGACACATAAAAAGAGCATTGCGTGCAATAAACACGCGGGCTATGACGCCACCATGAGTGACCTGGACAGTGCTGATACATCCGAGCAGACGTCATACGATATCGTCTTACTACGCCGCCGCACCACTCCGCCGCTGCTGTGTATGCTTCTCATGTGTGTGATGTCGCTGTGCATGCACCCAATACTACATGCAGTGTATAACTCAGACTGTCACGGCACAAACTTGACTGACTCAACATATCCTGTCTGTTATCCCTCCCTCCCATATGCATGTATTCCCTGTTGAGACAGCTGTATGCACATATACGTGCTTTGTCTCGTGCGTGTGTGACATGCTCAGCACGCTGCATGGAATCACTCAGTGTCTCAGCGACGTGCACGTCTGTTGGCTTTCTGAGGTATCAACTGTGATCCATCACGCAGGGAGCGAACGCACATCGCCCCTGCTCCAGCCAGAAACAGCGCATTGATTACTGGCACTGCATAACCTGCTACAACGACAGCACAGTGACCCAGAGACCAGGAACACGTACATTGAGCTGTTTATGTGCTAGACGAGCACTGCAGAAGCTCCTTTTATTATGTGCTTGCTATGGCGAGCTCGCATATCAGGTGGTGAATGAGATACACTTGCGCGCGACTGCTACGTCTTGTACAGCGAGGAAGCTTATTTAGAGCATGCACGTTGTCTGCTTTGAAATTGAATCATCACAATAAATACGCAAACAGATGCTCATGAAGCAAGCATGCTGCAGGCATGTTAACTCACCTATGGAGACTACATTTGCCATTTGAGAGTACACAGCAGCGCAGGCAATAGCCACAAGCAGTGAGCCCCAAGGGAAGGGTCCTTGTGCCATGGCTGTTAGACCGCTGTTAAAGTCCTCTTGTTGAGCACGGGCGCGAGCTTTTGCTCTCCTTTCTCGCCTCTGCGCTGCCATCACTGGCACTTTCACTGTACAAAGTTCAGTAACATAACACCAGTAAGAGATGAGGGCAATGACAGGAAAGTCATGCAGGTAAGGATGCCAGATGTTGCACAGCAGGTGCATGTAGCTGCATGACGTCAGTCGTGTGCAACAATCCCTGAGTGTGTTCTGCATGAGCCGAACATGGTCTATCTACAGCAACACCAGCAGTGGTGAAAACGCACTGGTGCACGGTACACAGAGTGGTTCTGATCAAGAAGCTGAGTGTAGTGGTGTGGACACTCTCGCTCGCAACCTCTGATCTAAGGTGAATCGCTTGTCATTACCTGCAGATGTTTTGGCCAGATGTGTGACTAGCTCCTCAGCTATAGCAGGGCTCTGCTGTAGGAATGCTGCAAACCCCTGCTGCAGTGCTATCGTCTCCAGGCCTGTGGTGCCAAGGACAAGATATATGCGTGCGCAAGCAAGCCAGAATCAAGTCGAGTTTGCACGCTGCATCTGGCCAGTAGTAAGGTGTAACAAATCGCGAATGGAACATATGATACGCTCTTCTCGCTGCTTGTGGAATCTTCATGACATTTGTAGAATGAAGAGCACCCGCAACTCAGCATCTCAGAGTTGCAAGGAACATACAGGGAATACGGCGTAGCCTATAACGATGGAGACGCTGCTGCACGAAGTCCGCAAGTCGATATATGCACATTAGCACGCATACATTACACATAAATCAGAACAGATACGAGACGATATGTTATTGCTCACCGTAAGCCAGATAGCACAAGCTTTCTGCTCTCAGCCTGGGTGCGTGCACAAGGTCAGCTGTATGGAGAGCGCTCAAACATGTGCTCTCATCCACTGTGATCATGCTCTCACAGAGCCTCTTCATGTCCAGCAGCCGGTACCTGTCATACACAAGATTGCATTGTGACTGAGATCAGCTCAGTATGAGGAGTCAAAGCATGTGGTACAATGCCACAGCACGTCACTGCGTCTGCTACTGTGGCATGGGGCGCTATTGCGTAATGATGTGTGAAGGCAACGACTCCTACGTGCCAGGCTGCAATGGCCAACAACAGCGCCTTGCGACGCACGAAAACATGAGACCTGGTCTCCTGTAGCAATAGGCGAACCAGTGAACAGCGCGTTCAGCATTTCGCCGCACAGTTGCGCGCATTCATGATTAGTCGCCAGTTGCACAGCATATCGGTTGCACTGATTGTGGCGGAATGCGTGCTCTAAAGCACCGGTTTACTCGGTATATATACAATGTTGACAGAGGCGTATAGGTCTGCATGTCGGTTGCAAGACGTTGCATGTGTGCACACACCTATCTGCAGCAATGAGGTCTTCAAGTAAGGTCTCTGGTGCAGCAGGTGCAAGGGCTCCACTGTAGATATACAATAGCAATCTCACCATACCTACCATTTGCGGGACACATGCGCACATAATGCAAATGTATATACACACGTATCAATCCAGATAGCGGAGGGAAGATTGTATACATCCTGAGTTTGGAGAGTAAAGCGATGCAGTACATGAATGATACGATGATAACGGTAGGCATGAGCGCCGCCATACGAACGACGCCAGACGATCCGTAGACTGATGATGCAGTGCTGGCTGGCATCATCGCGTAATCGAAGCAATGATGCAGGTCTGATTACCAAAAGCAGGACTACGTCTCTTTAGTCTCGGGAGCAGCGCGTATGTTAACGTGCCTACATGGGCAACGGTTGCACCGTACCTATGTACGGATCTGGAACCACAACTTCTACGCACTTCCTCGCCACAGTAGCACTAGGAGCAGCTGACTCAACCATACCTGCAACAGCAACAGCAACAGCAAGATATCACGGCGGATGAACAGACTTGAGCTTCGCGAGGCACACAGCGCATTCTGCGAATTGATGTATAGTCCACCATGGACTCAGTTGAGCAAACATGCTGCTCATATTCCTTATTTGCGGGGAGCTCTGATAGCAGTGAAAGGAAACTACAGGCCTACCCAAAAGTGTCAAGCATGTGCACCAGCATGAGCACTCGCATTGCACATGCTCATATGCAAGCGCATACACGGACGCGATCGCATTCAATCAGCACGCGTGCACACGCAAGCAGGCCGCGATGCAGACATGCTCGTACATATTACACCCACACCTCAAGCCTACAGAATGTACAGGAAACGTATAGTCACATACAGGCATATACAACCACATCATGATTTGCTCACCAGAGGCGAACATGGCAGCAAAGTACTCGCTGCGTGCACTCAACAAAGCCTTGTGCGCAAAGATCGGACGCCCCCCTGCAATGAACTTCACATCTGCAAACTCTGATGCACCCAGTAGAGTCGCAAAGTCTACAGCTAGAGTAGATT
>CAXIVC010000031.1:12500-15000 GCA_964035585.1 Polytrichum formosum | reverse complement strand
TTTCCCTTTTCCCGTTTTTTCCCGAAGCCGCTGGGGTTGGGGCCCCCTCGCGTCGGCCCGACAAAGGGGCGGGAGCGCCTCGGTTTATCTCTGGGGCTAGCCCTACTCAGAAGGCCTACATTCCGTCGTCCGCCATCCTTTGCATTCGACGGTTTTCGTTTGCCGGACTAGCCCCACGCAACCCCGATACGCTTTCCGATTCCCTCGCAATCTCGACCCGAATGTTCTCCTCGCACCGGAATCACGAGGGTGCCGCGGCCGGGCCACGAAGGCCCATCAGGCAGCCCCTCCCCTCCCGGCGCTAAGATCGATCCTGGTTCTGCAGCGGGCAGGGTCGGTCGGCAGAGCCGCCTCCCCTTGTAGAAGCCTCTGGGACTCCGTGCAGGGCCCCTCCCCCATCGTCAAACATCCTTTTGTCTCTCTGCTCACAGTTGGGGCCAGGTAGACGTTTTCCCTTTTCCCGATTCCCTCGCAATTTCGACCAGAATGTTCTCCTCGCACCGGAATCACGAGGGTGCCGCGGCCGGGCCACGAAGGCCCATCAGGCAGCCCCTCCCCTCCCGGCGCTAAGATCGATCCTGGTCCCCGAAAGCCACACGAGGCCAATCGCACCAGGTCGTGCCATCTCGGGGGCTGGGTTTCTACTTCAAAGGCCTACATTCCGTCGTCCGCCATCCTTTGCATTCGACGGTTTTCGTTTGCCGAAACCCTTGCCCCACTCGACTTTCCCACCCGATGCGCCCCCTACGCTTCGATCCAAATCTTCACCCTTCACTCGCGGAAAATAAGGCTAACCACGGCCGGGCCACGAAGGCCCATCAGGCAGCTCACCCCTCTCCCACAAGCTTCAGGATCAATTCGTTTCTCGCGCTGGCTTGTGGCGAGTCGCACGACCCCTGCCGCTCCAACCGACTCCCCACGTATAAGCCTCTGGGACTCCGCGCAGGGCCCCTCCCCCACCGTCAAGTCAGCTTTTGTCTCTCTGCTCAAGTTTGGGGCCAGGTAGACGTTTTCCCCTTAGCCGCTGGGGCCTCCCCGCGCTGCTCCGCCACTCCTCCCCGCGCTGCTCCGTCACTCCTCCCCCTCCCTCCTCCCGTATAAAAAATGAATAAAGTAAAATCTATATATAGTTTTTATTTAGTTAAATTAATATAAAATTGATATAAATAACCCCTCTGCCACCTGTCCCGCCCCCACCTGTCCCGACCGCGCCCCCGCCAGTCCCAGTCGCTACGGCGCCCCCGCCAGTCCCGACTAGCGCCCCGCTAGTCCCGGTCGCGACGGCGCCCCCGCCAGTCCCGATTAGCGCCCGCTAGTCCCGGTCGCGACGGCGCCCCCGCCAGTCCCGATTAGCGCCCGCTAGTCCCAGTCGCCACGGCGCCCCCGCCAGTCCCGACTAGCGCCCGCTAGTCCCAGTCCCAGTCACTTCTGCTACAATTCTGCTAGTGCCCGCCGCGGTTCCCTCACTCCACCTGCTAGTCCCGACTAAAAATAGGTCTCCAATACAAATAGAACCCAACACTGATACAAATATTAATCCCCAACCTTGGTATTAGGGTGGGTTCAGTTTTCGTCTATTTATGCCCGGTTTAAAATAGGCATATATTTTCATCTATTTACGAGCCGACTAAAAATGGGGGTTGGATACAAATGGAATTCAACACACTTGGGTATGAATCCCAAACCTTGGTATTGGGTGGGTTCGGTTGTCATTCATTAAGGAGCAAACACACATGGGTGTGGGATACAAAATGGAATTCAACACACTAAGGTATTGGGTATTGGGTATTGGGTGGGTTCGGTTCTCATTCATTTAGGAGCAAACACATGGGTCTCGGATACAAAATGGAATTCAACACACTAAGGTATTGGGTATTCATCTATTTACGAGCCGACTAAAAATGGGGGTTGGATGCAAATGGAATTCAACACACTTGGGTATGAATCCCAAACCTTGGTATTGGGTGGGTTCGGTTGTCATTCATTAAGGAGCAAACACACATGGGTGTGGGATACAAATGGAAATTCGACACACTTGGGTGTTAATCCCAAACCTTGGTACTAGGGTGGATTCGCTTCTGATGTATTTGGGAGCAAACACATGGGTGTGGGATACAAAATGGAATTCAACACACTAAGGGGTTTAATCCGGAACCTTGGTAATTGGTGGATTCGATTTTCATATATGTACGACCCGATTAAAAATAGGTATCAAACTTTGTCTATTTGCGGTTTTCATCCACGCATGACCGGATTTAGAAAATGGTGTGGATCTAGATATATTTAGGGCCAGATTAATAATAGGCGTCGGATACAAATGGAACCCGACACACCTAGGTTTTGATCCGGTCGATTAATTGGGTGGATTGGGTCACATCTATTTATGGCCGGATTAAAAAAGAGGTCTGGATTTAGATTTATTTAGGGCCCAACTGAAAATAGGCATACTAAACACGAATGCATTTAGACACACCTAGGTATAAATGCGGTCGATTGGTCG
>CAXIVC010000031.1:0-2500 GCA_964035585.1 Polytrichum formosum | reverse complement strand
CGCACGACCCCTGCCGCTCCAACCGACTCCCCACGTATAAGCCTCTGGGACTCCGCGCAGGGCCCCTCCCCCACCGTCAAGTCAGCTTTTGTCTCTCTGCTCAAGTTTGGGGCCAGGTAGACGTTTTCCCCTTAGCCGCTGGGGCCTCCCCGCGCTGCTCCGCCACTCCTCCCCGCGCTGCTCCGTCACTCCTCCCCCTCCCTCCTCCCGTATAAAAAATGAATAAAGTAAAATCTATATATAGTTTTTATTTAGTTAAATTAATATAAAATTGATATAAATAACCCCTCTGCCACCTGTCCCGCCCCCACCTGTCCCGACCGCGCCCCCGCCAGTCCCAGTCGCTACGGCGCCCCCGCCAGTCCCGACTAGCGCCCCGCTAGTCCCGGTCGCGACGGCGCCCCCGCCAGTCCCGATTAGCGCCCGCTAGTCCCGGTCGCGACGGCGCCCCCGCCAGTCCCGATTAGCGCCCGCTAGTCCCAGTCGCCACGGCGCCCCCGCCAGTCCCGACTAGCGCCCGCTAGTCCCAGTCCCAGTCACTTCTGCTACAATTCTGCTAGTGCCCGCCGCGGTTCCCTCACTCCACCTGCTAGTCCCGACTAAAAATAGGTCTCCAATACAAATAGAACCCAACACTGATACAAATATTAATCCCCAACCTTGGTATTAGGGTGGGTTCAGTTTTCGTCTATTTATGCCCGGTTTAAAATAGGCATATATTTTCATCTATTTACGAGCCGACTAAAAATGGGGGTTGGATACAAATGGAATTCAACACACTTGGGTATGAATCCCAAACCTTGGTATTGGGTGGGTTCGGTTGTCATTCATTAAGGAGCAAACACACATGGGTGTGGGATACAAAATGGAATTCAACACACTAAGGTATTGGGTATTGGGTATTGGGTGGGTTCGGTTCTCATTCATTTAGGAGCAAACACATGGGTCTCGGATACAAAATGGAATTCAACACACTAAGGTATTGGGTATTCATCTATTTACGAGCCGACTAAAAATGGGGGTTGGATGCAAATGGAATTCAACACACTTGGGTATGAATCCCAAACCTTGGTATTGGGTGGGTTCGGTTGTCATTCATTAAGGAGCAAACACACATGGGTGTGGGATACAAATGGAAATTCGACACACTTGGGTGTTAATCCCAAACCTTGGTACTAGGGTGGATTCGCTTCTGATGTATTTGGGAGCAAACACATGGGTGTGGGATACAAAATGGAATTCAACACACTAAGGGGTTTAATCCGGAACCTTGGTAATTGGTGGATTCGATTTTCATATATGTACGACCCGATTAAAAATAGGTATCAAACTTTGTCTATTTGCGGTTTTCATCCACGCATGACCGGATTTAGAAAATGGTGTGGATCTAGATATATTTAGGGCCAGATTAATAATAGGCGTCGGATACAAATGGAACCCGACACACCTAGGTTTTGATCCGGTCGATTAATTGGGTGGATTGGGTCACATCTATTTATGGCCGGATTAAAAAGAGGTCTGGATTTAGATTTATTTAGGGCCCAACTGAAAATAGGCATACTAAACACGAATGCATTTAGACACACCTAGGTATAAATGCGGTCGATTGGTCGGGTGGATTCGATTATGATCTATTTACGACATGACTAAAAATAGGTACAGATTATGATCTATTTCGTGGATGGATGAATTCGGAAGGTGAGGGTTAAACCTGGGCGTTAGTTAATTGGATGCGAAGGAGTGAAATGGGTGGAGCAAAATAAAATGGGTATGGAATAGGATATATTTAGGACCCTAAACCTCAAAAACAAAAAAGGTATATGATTAGGATCTGTTCATGGACGAATTCGGAAGGTACGAATTAGTTAATTCGATCCGAAACACAGTCAGGTATTACGAATCCGAGAGGTCGGTATTGGGTGGATTCGGGTTTCATTCGTTTCGGAGCAGAAACGCACTTGCCTCGGATTCGAATGGAACCGAACACACTCGCGTGCCGATCAGAAACCCTGGTAATTGATGGTATTTACGGCCGGATAAAAAAAAGGTCTGCATCTTCACCTATTTACGATTTTGATGTGTTTAGGACCCGATTAAAAAAAGGTATCGAAGTTGATCTATTTAGGGGGTTCGGGCATTTACGACCGGATTGGAAAAAGGTCTGGATCTTGATCGATTTACGATGTTCATCTATTTGGGACCGGATTAAAAAAAGGTCCGGTTTAGGTGGATTTACGACGGGATGAAAAACAGGGTTCGATGTTGATCTATTTCGGGGTAGCAGGTATTTAGGAAGCGATTTGAATAAAAGGCATCGATAAATTGGGTGGATCGGGTTCTGATTGATTTAGGGGCGAGCGATGGTAGTAGAGGAATGAATGAATAGATTTGTTGATATTACTATCCTGTAATAAAACGGGTGTGGCGAGAGTAATGCGTTTGTGTTGTTATAATTATAATACGAGGGTTTTGAGAGGCAGATGTGATGTGGTATTGGGTT
>CAXIVC010000029.1:7500-10000 GCA_964035585.1 Polytrichum formosum | reverse complement strand
CCCGAATCCACCCAATACCGACCTCTCGGATTCGTAATACCTGACTGTGTTTCGGATCGAATTAACTAATTCGTACCTTCCGAATTCGTCCATGAACAGATCCTAATCATATACCTTTTTTGTTTTTGAGGTTTAGGGTCCTAAATATATCCTATTCCATACCCATTTTATTTTGCTCCACCCATTTCACTCCTTCGCATCCAATTAACTAACGCCCAGGTTTAACCCTCACCTTCCGAATTCATCCATCCACGAAATAGATCATAATCTGTACCTATTTTTAGTCATGTCGTAAATAGATCATAATCGAATCCACCCGACCAATCGACCGCATTTATACCTAGGTGTGTCTAAATGCATTCGTGTTTAGTATGCCTATTTTCAGTTGGGCCCTAAATAAATCTAAATCCAGACCTCTTTTTTAATCCGGCCATAAATAGATGTGACCCAATCCACCCAATTAATCGACCGGATCAAAACCTAGGTGTGTCGGGTTCCATTTGTATCCGACGCCTATTATTAATCTGGCCCTAAATATATCTAGATCCACACCATTTTCTAAATCCGGTCATGCGTGGATGAAAACCGCAAATAGACAAAGTTTGATACCTATTTTTAATCGGGTCGTACATATATGAAAATCGAATCCACCAATTACCAAGGTTCCGGATTAAACCCCTTAGTGTGTTGAATTCCATTTTGTATCCCACACCCATGTGTTTGCTCCCAAATACATCAGAAGCGAATCCACCCTAGTACCAAGGTTTGGGATTAACACCCAAGTGTGTCGAATTTCCATTTGTATCCCACACCCATGTGTGTTTGCTCCTTAATGAATGACAACCGAACCCACCCAATACCAAGGTTTGGGATTCATACCCAAGTGTGTTGAATTCCATTTGCATCCAACCCCCATTTTTAGTCGGCTCGTAAATAGATGAATACCCAATACCTTAGTGTGTTGAATTCCATTTTGTATCCGAGACCCATGTGTTTGCTCCTAAATGAATGAGAACCGAACCCACCCAATACCCAATACCCAATACCTTAGTGTGTTGAATTCCATTTTGTATCCCACACCCATGTGTGTTTGCTCCTTAATGAATGACAACCGAACCCACCCAATACCAAGGTTTGGGATTCATACCCAAGTGTGTTGAATTCCATTTGTATCCAACCCCCATTTTTAGTCGGCTCGTAAATAGATGAAAATATATGCCTATTTTAAACCGGGCATAAATAGACGAAAACTGAACCCACCCTAATACCAAGGTTGGGGATTAATATTTGTATCAGTGTTGGGTTCTATTTGTATTGGAGACCTATTTTTAGTCGGGACTAGCAGGTGGAGTGAGGGAACCGCGGCGGGCACTAGCAGAATTGTAGCAGAAGTGACTGGGACTGGGACTAGCGGGCGCTAGTCGGGACTGGCGGGGGCGCCGTGGCGACTGGGACTAGCGGGCGCTAATCGGGACTGGCGGGGGCGCCGTCGCGACCGGGACTAGCGGGCGCTAATCGGGACTGGCGGGGGCGCCGTCGCGACCGGGACTAGCGGGGCGCTAGTCGGGACTGGCGGGGGCGCCGTAGCGACTGGGACTGGCGGGGGCGCGGTCGGGACAGGTGGGGGCGGGACAGGTGGCAGAGGGGTTATTTATATCAATTTTATATTAATTTAACTAAATAAAAACTATATATAGATTTTACTTTATTCATTTTTTATACGGGAGGAGGGAGGGGGAGGAGTGACGGAGCAGCGCGGGGAGGAGTGGCGGAGCAGCGCGGGGAGGCCCCAGCGGCTAAGGGGAAAACGTCTACCTGGCCCCAAACTTGAGCAGAGAGACAAAAGCTGACTTGACGGTGGGGGAGGGGCCCTGCGCGGAGTCCCAGAGGCTTATACGTGGGGAGTCGGTTGGAGCGGCAGGGGTCGTGCGACTCGCCACAAGCCAGCGCGAGAAACGAATTGATCCTGAAGCTTGTGGGAGAGGGGTGAGCTGCCTGATGGGCCTTCGTGGCCCGGCCGTGGTTAGCCTTATTTTCCGCGAGTGAAGGGTGAAGATTTGGATCGAAGCGTAGGGGGCGCATCGGGTGGGAAAGTCGAGTGGGGCAAGGGTTTCGGCAAACGAAAACCGTCGAATGCAAAGGATGGCGGACGACGGAATGTAGGCCTTTGAAGTAGAAACCCAGCCCCCGAGATGGCACGACCTGGTGCGATTGGCCTCGTGTGGCTTTCGGGGACCAGGATCGATCTTAGCGCCGGGAGGGGAGGGGCTGCCTGATGGGCCTTCGTGGCCCGGCCGCGGCACCCTCGTGATTCCGGTGCGAGGAGAACATTCTGGTCGAAATTGCGAGGGAATCGGGAAAAGGGAAAACGTCTACCTGGCCCCAACTGTGAGCAGAGAGACAAAAGGATGTTTGACGATGGGGGAGGGGCCCTGCACGGAGTCCCAGAGGCTTCTACAAGGGGAGGCGGCTCTGCCGACCGACCCTGCCCGCTGCAGAA
>CAXIVC010000028.1:0-34123 GCA_964035585.1 Polytrichum formosum | reverse complement strand
TTGGCAAAACAACTAGTGCTCTCAAAATCGCAAGGCAACAAACTCTTTACGAGCCGTCGACAGAAGAAACGTCTTTCTTTGACACATAAACACGAGTTTAGCTACCAACTTTAAAGCTTCAACAAAAAAACCTAGTAATAAACCTAATTTAAAGCTATTGAGCAATTGACAGAGTAAGAAATTTCTCTTTCGAAGTGAATTTTTGTTTCGAAGAGTGAAGGGAGACTCTTTGGTATCTAAAACGCCTCTGGCGTCTTCAAAAGCTGAAGGGTTAAAAGGGACAGATTTAAATACCTTGTACACACTTAGGTTTATCGTTTCCACAAAGACAACAAGGCCAACAATAATAAATCCATCCCATACTACATAATTTCTCAAGGTTGTCAAAAAGGTTCCAAAATGTTTGCTACTAAGAAACCTAACAAGGCTGAAAACAAAACCAACGAGAAACTTTTTTCTTCTATTTTCATGAACCCTTTTTTTTAACTTTTTTATTTTTAATTGCAGTATCTTGAGTTGCAATTAAAACAAGTACCCTGTGAGGTCATGCATTCTTGGGGTCTTATAGGGGCCCCTCGATGGCCACCTTGTCGCATTGTTTTTAAATTCTTGAATTGGGGTCTTGTAGACATCTCTGATGCTTCCAAGACAATGGTAACGGTCCTTCCACTAAGCCCAAGAAGCTACCGCTTCTCGTATTATCTATTGTGTCTCAATTTCTTTGGAATCTTTGCATTGTAAGGTCGCCGACAACCCAATTAGCTAAAGAAAGCTCTATGTCACTTAACTAGAAAAAGTTTTTTCTACAAACTGTAAAAGATGCAAAAAGATCGATAAAGAATTTATATTTAAGACAAATAAGACAAAGGACTCTCACTTCTCTGTCGTTTTCTGGGAATTGTTATCGGCTTTAGTCTCATCAACCAAACTTATACTAGGCTTTCACAAAACTTGTCTCTGTATGCTAATTAAGATTCTTGGAGGGGACCCCGACCCCAAAATGTTAGCGCAATGATTGCTTGTAGCTGTAGCTGTAAACAATTGAAGCTTGTTTCACAATCTTCCTTTCTAATTTAATTGCCCTCGGTCAGACTCGAACTGACACGCCAAAGGCGTTAGATCCTAAGTCTAGTGCGTCTACCAATTCCGCCACGAGGGCCTGCAAACAAATTTGAAATTAGTGTTTTGGGTCTTTGCATTGTAAATAATACTAAAGGCCCCTCCAAGACCTGATAGCTTTAACAACTATTCCTCTTCTTTCGAAGAAAGGCGAAATCTTATTACTGAAGTAATAATCTAAAAAGAGGGTCCCCATGCTAATTTCGATTCATAGCAACTAGCAATTTGTTACTTAGGAGTGACACCTGGGTTTAATATTTTTCCTACGCTTAATATAGTAATTAAATGATTTGTAATATCTCAATAGAACAAGGACACCTCTTTACCTTCGGTGTTGGAGGGGCCCCGACTCAAACGGAGTAAATTAGAAACTCATGGTAGCAACTGCCCTTTATAATAAGAATAGAGCGCATTATTAACTTTAATAATATCATTTTATCTAGCTGTTGTCAAACTGCTACAAGCAATCCGGATTAGACTTAAGCGTAACATCTACATTGTCTTTTCACAACAGATTTTGCTACTTTTCAAGTAAAGAGGGTGTTTTTTTGCTCTTCTATTATTTTGTGGGTTGCATTTTTCTTCGCTGTTAGCGAAGATGACACTACACAAGGTTTGGTTTCTAAAGATGTCACTGATCTAGGTCTTACTCATAAAATACAACAACGGCTTATTTGGTAAAATATCTAGGAATAGGCTTAAAAATCGTGTTAGAGGTTCTTGCGTTAATTTAAGATTCGTGTTGGAGATATTACAGATATTGAAACTATCGTTTCTCGTATCGGAGATGATGTTATAAATTTTGTTACAAAAATGTAAAAAGATTTGTTTTACATCACTAATATGGGTAGGGTTTCATTGGATTTCCACTCTTCAACTAGCGGCAACAGTTAGAAATCCTCTACCTTATAAGGAGTCAACATCCTCTGCTGTCTTGCTGCTAAGCTCTCTCTATCGAGACGTACGCACAGGTTCAAATTTTTAACAGGCTTCTCGTTAAAGGTTATTTTTCGCAATTCATTAACTTGTTAACTCGGTCCCCTGTGCGTAAAGATGATCTTTTTTCTTGCCCTCTCCGCGTGGGCATAGCCTGTAAATCTTCGCAAAGGGGCCTTTATCAATACTTGGTAAAGGTCATATTTAACCTCATCCCGAAGAGCCCTTGTCTTGCTCTTCTTCTCTTCTTTCTTTTCAAAACGGTCTTTAATGTCCTGAACAATTTCTGACAGTCGCTAAATCTGTTCAGCTACCACGTCTTGCTTTTTAGGCATTATTGTCTGAGACGCTGAGATTTTAGAGTAATTGGAGGGGCCCTTAGGAGTAGGGGTTTCGATGGCCACCCTTTCGTTCATTGTACTAACGTACAATCTTAATTAAGCATCCGTTTTTATAAAAAACGGGAAAGGGGGTGGCCATCGAAACCCCCTTTCCATTTTTACAAAAATGGATGAACGAGGGGGCCCCTACATGACCCAAGAGGTTGCTCCTTCTTTGCTTTTTGTAAAAGGTAATCTGGTCTCGATAACTGGTTTCTCTCTTCGCTAAAGGCAAAAGAGTTGAATTTCTTTTCTTTAGCTGGTATCATAATCGACAGGCTTAGAACCTTGTAACTTATGCTTTTCAATCATGTCAGGACTGTAAGGTAGCAGCATTAACGAACGCCTTAAGCAGCCAGGGTTCTAAGTTCCATTCTCTTGATGTATTTTCTCTGTTTGGTTCGCTACCTCAAAAAAACTCTTTGTTCGGTCGTGCATTTGTATTGACTGTAAACGTTTTATTTACACAAATTCATCAATTTATTCAACTGATAAGATAATCCTCAATTCTCTTCTTATTGTACTAATGTACAACTTATTTCTATAAAAAATACATCTTTTGAGGTGCGTTGTAACACTCCAAGATGTTAAAAAGATAAAGGTAATCCAATCGGGTTGCCTTTTATTTGTTCATTACTTCTCATCGACTAGTTAATTTATCTAATTTTGCTCTTTGGGGTTTTGTATGGGCCTTTACCATTGCTTTAAAATTCTCGAATGATAATCTATGCTGATTAAAATTGTACTTATCCATTTTCTTTAGAAAATGGAAAGAGGGGCCCCTTCGCTGGCCTTTGCATTGTCATAGATTCTCATGCGAGAATCTTAAAGCAATGCAACCGGGTGGCCATCGAAACCCCTTGGGGGTAGGGGGTCCCTACAAGACCCCAATTAGTACAATGACAATGCAACTACAGATAAAGGTTTCTCCTAATTACAGGCCGGCAAAATTTAAAAAACTAGTAAATCTAATAATAAGACTTGACTAACATTCTAAGACCTTTTACTAAAACATATAAGAATACAAGGCTTTCTTAAGCTCGTGTAGTGGTTTACTTACAAAAAAACGGTCTATTAACAAATCATACGAGCAAATTTCTTTTGTATTTTGAAGGCTATTATCAGTTAGACCTTGAAAAGGACCCCCTCGTTGGCCGGGGGTGGCCATCGAAACCCCTTCACTCATTACAAAAACGTATGCTAATTAAGATTCTTAGAGGGTAACCTCTACTCCAACTCGAGTTTTTATCGCTTCAAGAAAGTAGAATTCCCTTATCAAAAGTTTTCTCACACAGACTTAATAACAAAAATATTCACATGTATGTATTGTATGTTTCAAATAGGCGACACCCAGATTCGAACTGGGGAGTAAAAGATTTGCAATCTTCTGCCTTACCACTTGGCTATGTCGCCTTTTTACATTCTTATAAAAGATGTATCCTAAAACAAAGAAAGTTCCTCTTAAAAAGCATTTTTTAAATTGCAGCAAAATTTACACTTTAGAGTCCGGAGTTTAAATTTTTCAGTTATTTCTTTCAATCTTCGAGAAAATAGAACTTTCACTCTTCAGAGGATCTTCTTTTCTTAACGAGAGAAAGGTTAAAGTAATTGAGGAGGGTAGTTGCTTCAAGTAAGAAGCTTTCAGATCATAGAATAAAAACCTCACTTGCATTATTATACATATCAAATTCAGTTTCTACAAGCAACTTCTACTCTACAAACAGGCAAAGAGGGAACCCAATTAGGTTACCTTTTGTTTGTTTACTTTTGGGGGTCTTTTAGGCTTTGTAGATAGTAAAGTTACAGCCTCTCGTATTGGAGAGAGTGTAATATACTTTGTTAGCAAAATAAAAAAAAAAAAAAAGCATCACAGATGGTGAAGCTACCGCTTGGTACATCAAAGATGGTAAGGTTTCTTTAACCCATGTTGGAAAGGAATCCCCTCCAAGAATCTTAATTAGCATACGTTTTTGTAGAAAACGTATGAGCGAAGTGGTGGCCTTTGAAACCCCTTACCTTTGAAGACCCTTTCCACCCTGCCATTACTTTGAATGCAAAGTAATAAAAAAGCCAAAAAGCAAGAGTGAGACCTTTTGGACCCTTTTTTGATACATATTGTAGTATCTAGTTTTCTAATTGTAACAGAGCTTGAAGCTTTTTGGCAACCTTTTCCTAATAAAATGTCATAATATAACTTTATTCAATAAAACAATCCAAGTAACATGGACATTCGGCTTAACTATGTTACTAAAACTATTTTCTTTCTTTCCAAAAAGATTCAAAGACTTGACCCTTTTTAGATGAGGATCTTAATCCCCTCAATGTGCTTTACAGGTTTAATAGTTTTGCAGCCTTTAGGAAAGGCCTTGTGTAATGTGTACAATCTATTTTATTTCAAGGTGCTTGGTTGTTATAAGAAAACATTAGTAATCCAGAGCAATTTTACAAATAAGACGTTCTGTAGTGTTACCTACCTTGTAATCTACAAAATACTGCAACACTAAAAAAGCCAATTGAGGCAGAAACAAAAAAATTCCCTTGGGAGCCCCCCCCTCGCTGATTGCACTAACGTACAATGAGCGAAGGGGTTTCGTTGGCCACCCCATTGCATTGCTTTAAGATTCTCGCATGAGAATCTATGCTAATTAAGATTGTACTTCAGTACAATGACAATGCAAAGGCCTTATCCATTTTGTTTACAAAATGTAAAGTATCCATTTTGTTTACAAAATGTAAAGAAGGGGTGGCCAACGAAACCCCCAAAACATGATTTAAAGGCCATAAAAACCGCTGTAAAATGAGAAACGAACAATATAACTCCTTCACCGAAGGCAAAGAGGTGTCCTTTATCAAAGGCAAAGAATCTTATTCATCTTTTCTGGTTCCCGATTTCGTAGACATTCAGAGAAAGAGCTTTTTCCGTCTTTTAGAGAAAGGTATTTCGGAAGAGTTTTCGAAAATTAACCCTATCGTGAGCGACATTTCTCGGCTAAACCTGACATTCTATCCAGAGAAGTTTCTATTAATTTTGCCAAATTTTAGTGTCTCTGAAGCTATACTCCAAGGTAAAACATATAGCTGTAAGCTTTATGTGCCCGCAACTCTGAGTGGCCAAAATACAAAGTTCTCAGCTTTAGCGAGGGGTAGATCAAAGTCTTTTGGATCAATCGGTAAAAGGGTGTTGGAGGCATCAGAGAGGGTTTTAGAGGGGCCTCGACCCAAGAGGCTTCAGCCCCTCGGGCCTCTTGGGGTTGGGGCCCCTCTAAGGGCCAAGGGACCGTTGTCTAACACCGAACCTCTATCTTGGGTTCTACTTGGAAATCTTCCTCTTATGACAAAGCGTGGACACTTTGTCATCAATGGTTCACCACGTGTTCTGGTAAACCAATTAACCCGCTGTCCGGGCATTTATTTCCATGAACGCAAATGGGGAATTGGCAAAATGGCAAGGAGAATAGTTTACGCTGATTTTGTGTCACGACGTGGTGCCTGGCTTAGACTTCAGGCTGACAAGACGGGCGAAGTCTGGGCAAGACTTAAAAGAACACCCAAGATTCCATTCTTTCTTTTTTATGAGAGCATGGTCGCATCTGAACGCCCCCCTTTTCAATGGACCTTTTCAGATCAGGCTGCCCTCATTGAAATGTACGAAGAAGTAAATCCTACGAAAAGAGAGTCATCAGCGCAAGGTGGCAAAGCCTTTCTCGATCAGAAGTTTAGGAATCCAAGAACATACGACCTCGGCTCAACTGGTAGAAATCAGCTGAATATGAGATTTGGTGGTTCTCTTATTAGTCGTCAACTCACGAGTAAAGATCTTTATTACGCCTTTGAACAAATTAAGGCATTGCACAATCATCGAATATTTGCTGATGACATTGACAATCTGAGTAACCGACGGGTTCGCGCAGCAGGGGACCTTGTGCAGGGTCAGTTTGAAACAGGGCTGTACAGGTTGGAAAAGGCTGTGGTAGCAAAGATGCGTAAGTCTTTAGCTGACGCCTCATGTAAAACACTTGTTACAACAAAATCGTTGAATGGGGCTCTTCGCGAATTCTTTGGATCAAGTCCCCTCTCGCAATACATGGATCAAACAAATCCGCTTGCAGAAATTACTCAGAAGCGTCGTATTAGTTCACTGGGTCCGGGTGGGATCAGTCGTGAAACGGCTGGTATGGCAATACGTGGAATTCATTCTACTCATTACGGTAGGATCTGTCCCATTGAGACGCCAGAAGGTAAAAATGCAGGGTTGGTAAATTCATTAACAGTTTTTACACAGATACGAAAAGATGGAACTTTAGAGAGTCCTTATTACCCAATTCTACAGGGACAGGTTCAGAATGAGTTTGGTTTTAAATTTTTAGCGGTAGAGGCAGAGGAACAAGGCTTTACGAAGATAGCTCCTGGCGATATTAATACAAGCTCTTCTCGGTTTTTACCGAGTAATTCTATTCCCATTAGAGAAGCAGGCAATCCCCAAGAAGATTTTCGATATGCCAGCCGTGAAACGGTCAACTATATTGCCGTATCACCTATTCAGATGATCTCTATTGCGACTTCGTTAATCCCTTTCCTAGAACATGATGATGCCAACCGTGCCTTGATGGGGTCTAATATGCAACGTCAAGCGGTTCCCTTGCTCCGCGCAGAACGACCTGTAGTAGGAACCGGACTTGAAGCTTTAGTGATAGCCGCATCTGGTCATGCTTTAAGTTCCCGTACAAGCGGATATGTATCATCTGTAAGCAATAAAAAGGTAGTTATCTATAGTAAACCTCTTTCCTTCACCAAAGGCAAACAGGTATCCCCCGTTCTTCGAGAAAAGAGATGGGAGGCCTCACAGATGGCATTGGAGGCATCAAAAATGGTGTTGGAGGGGCCCCGACATAAGGGGCACAAGCCTTTCGGGCCTTTAGCATTGCTCGCAATGCAAAAACCCCAAGTAGCTACAAGTCTAGTATACCAGAAGTCGGCTGGGGAGAGCCTTAGGGGTAGGAGGCCCGAGAGGGTGAAGCCCCTTGGGTCGGGGCCCCTCCAACACCATCTCCGATTGCTACAAGAACCCAAAAGATTTCCTAAACTCTTTGAGAAAACAGGATTGTCTTGCATTGCAACCACCTATTTTGGTCTCTTTGAGGGACCGCAGGATGAAAAAGTTTTGACTCGAAGGAGTTTTTGTATTGCAAACAATTTAAGAAGGGCTTCATCTAGAAATGGGGTTGGAGGGGCCCCGACCCAAGGGGCTACAAAATTTAGAGAAGCGGTTGGGAGAGGCCCCCTTGATCATCCATCTTTTACAAAAATAGAAAGGGAAGGGCCATCGAACCCTTACCCCAATAATGAACCGATCTCTATGTCGCTGGCACAATCTTCTGTTCAGGACATGGAAAGTGGCCTCACTCCAATTGAGTGTAATTTGCAAAGTGTTCGAGAGAACTACATTATTAAGCAAAAAGCCTACATTTTTGGGGAGGTAGGGTCGTTAAAGAAACAGGGTCTTCAGAGTATAAAGCCAAAAGCTACAGGCACGTCATTTACAAGCGATTTTTGCTTTACTTTTCGAGAGAAGAGGGTTGCCTTTGTAAACAGGTGTCAACTCGTACTCTTCCACTCACAGAGAGAGGGTTTAGGAGGCATGACAGATGGTGTTGGAGGGGCTTTAAGCATTGCTAGCAATGCAACAACTCAAGAGGCGTCTACCTCTTTACATTTTGTAAACAAAATGGATAAGGCCTTTACCATTGCTAGCAATGCGATAACCCCAAGGGGAAGATATTTTACGAGAAAGAGCCTAAGTGAACAATCTCTTAATTTTATATCACAACTAAGGCATTATCCCCTTACACATAGTATCAAGAACTGGTTATCATACCGATCGTCTTTAGATTGTTTAGAAGGCCTGCAATTTAAGGAGCCCAAAAAGATCTGGGCAACCACGGTAGATAACAAAAATCAAAATTTAAAAGTTTCAGGTTTTACAGATAATCACAAAACGAATCAACGTCGTGGGCTCTTTGGGAGGTTAGGGTACACCTCACCGTTTACTATGCCTCAGAGAACTTTAGGAGCCCCTTTAAGGCTTGAGAGAACTACATATCCATTGCAAAGCTATTGCCGTTCCAATCAAGAGACCTGCCTGAATCACATTCCAGCTGTAAGTGAAGGGGAATGGGTTCAAGAGGGAGATCTTGTAGCTGACTGTTCAGCAAGCCAATTTGGAGAATTAGCCTTAGGTAAAAATGTTCTTATTGCGTATTTGCCATGGGAGGGCTACAATTTTGAAGATGCTGTTGTAATAAGTGAAAGGCTAGTTTTAGAAGATGTGTACACCTCGATCCACATACAAAAGTATGAAGTAGAGACGAAGGAGACGAAATTTGGATTTGAGCGGATTACACCCGATGTTCCAGGGCTTCTCGAAGAACAACGCGGGCGTTTAGACGAGCATGGTATAGCAAAGATTGGCAGCTGGGTACGGGAAGGTGACATTCTTGTAGGAAAAGCAAGCCCTAAAGGAGTGCAACTCTTATCTCCCTACGAGCGATTGGCTTATGACATTGCCAATGTTGAGGCAGCAAAAATGGAAGACACATCGCTTCGAGTTCCTAAAGGGGTAGAGGGGAGAGTAGTTAATTATCACGCATACCAGGAAGGGTCATCTCTCATGCATGTTTTTGAGCCATCTTTGTCTGGCAAAGGTGCTGTTGGAGGCATCGCAGATGGTGAGGCTGCAGTCTCTCGGGCTTTAAGCATTGCTAGCAATGCAACAACCCAAGAGGATGGCAAACAATCTAAAAAGGTTTTAATTGGTGAGCTAAACCATGTTCGAATTTATTTGGCAGAGGAGAGACGGATACAGGTAGGTGACAAGGTCGCTGGTCGACATGGAAACAAAGGGATCGTTTCCACCATTTTGCCGCGACAAGATATGCCTTACCTTCCGGATGGCCAAATTGTAGATGTTGTTCTTAACCCATTGGGTATTCCTTCCCGAATGAATGTTGGCCAAGTCTTTGAGTGCTTGTTAGGATTGGCAGGTATGCAACTAGGTCAACACTTTCAAGTAACCCCTTTTGATGAAATCTATGGGGCAGAAGCATCTCGTAGTCTTGTATACTTAAAGCTTTATCAAGCACGTCTCCGAACAAATCAGAATTGGATTTTTGATTTCAAATTTCCGGGCAAGGTTGCACTGTTTGATGGACGAAGTGGACACTTGTTTGATCAATGGGTAACAGTTGGATATGCATACATGCTCAAACTTGTTCATTTAGTTGACGAGAAAATTCATGCACGTTCTACAGGACCCTATTCTCTAGTCACTAAACAGCCCCTTGGAGGGAGATCAAAGCACGGAGGACAAAGGCTTGGTGAAATGGAGGTATGGGCCTTAGAGGGTTTTGGCGCAGCTTATATTTTACAAGAAATGTTAACAAGTAAATCCGATGATGTAGTTGGCCGCAAGCAGGCAGTTGAGGCTATTCTCTTTAAAGGAAAAATGTCACTTGGAAACCCAGAAGCCTTTAAGGTCCTAGTTAGAGAATTGCAAGCCTTATGTCTTGATGTGGGCGTGTATGCTATCTCATCACTTCGGCTTCAGCGCGAAGCTATTGATGTAGGTACTATCTTATAAAAGGTCCTTTTGGGTCTTTGGGGTGTGGTAGGCATTGGAGATGGTGTTATTAATTTTGTAAACAAAATGGAAAGAGGCATCGCAGATGGTGTTGGAGGGGCCCTGACCCAAAAGGCTGCAGCCTCTTGGCCCCCTACCCCCAAGGGTTCGATGGCCACCCAGTTGCATTGTCATTGTACTGATTGGGGTAGGGGTTTCGATGGCCACCCCTTCTTTACATTTTGTAGTGTCATTGTACTAATTGGGGTCTTGTAGGGACCCCCTACCCCCAAGGGGTTTCGATGGCCACCCGATGCATTGCTTTAAGATTCTCATGCGAGAATCTATGACAATGCAAAAGGCCTTATCCATTTTCTTTAGAAAATGTAAAGAGGGGGCCCCTCTTTACATTTTCTAAAGAAAATGGATAAGTACAATCTTAATTAGCATCTTCTTACATCCATTTGCTACCGCAAATGGATATATCTACAGCGAAGAAAAAAGCAACCCACAAAATGGATAAGGCCTTTCGCATTGCCTTAAGATTCTCATTCAAGAATCTAATTGGGTCAGAACCCCTCAAAGGCAATGCAACTGGGTGGCCATCGAAACCCTTGGGGGTAGGGGCCCCTACAAGACCCAAATAGACGATCTTTCTTCTTTTCGCAAAATAAAGAAATTCTCTTTACTTTTAGCAAGGGAATATATGCAAGAACGTGTCCATATTTTACTCTAGGTGACACTAACAAGACTAAGCTATGTGATACAAGACTTTTCTATGGAGGATGCAAGACGTGTTAACTTTTAGACGAAAACGAGAGCTTAAATTGTCTCAGCGACGTGTTTTGATAGATTCTATAAAAATTGGGCTCGCATCTCCAATACAGATACAGAAATGGGCTGAACGAGAGCTCCCTAATGGAAAGAAAACAGGAAAGGTAGCAAATCCTAAGACTGTCGATTACAAAACTCTTAAACCTGTCAAAGATGGGCTTTTCTGTGAGCGCATCTTTGGTCCAGTAAAAGATTTTGTCTGTGCGTGTGGCAAAAGACAAGCAGGTAGCAAGAGTAGGTTTTGTAATGAATGCGAAGTAGAATGGGCAAGCTGTCGCACTCGGAGATATCGACTAGGTTACATTGATTTGGCTTCACCCGTAACTCATGTTTGGTACATAAAGGGCCGACCTAATTACATAGCTACCCTGCTTGGGGAAAAGCACAGAACGATCGAAGCTGTTGCCTACTGCACAAAATTTATTCTAGGGGACATTACCATTGAAGGAGTTGGGGGACCTCCTAAAACAAGCAAAACCAACGGAGGAGGCAGAACAAATCTTCCTGCTCCTGAAACTCTCAACCACCGCATTGCAAGTAATGCTCCGCTTAGGGACGTAAATGACAATTCAAGGGCGTTTGACTCATTGTCTCTTAACTCTCTTAGCAATGTCTTACATTTCCGAACCCTAACGCCAACTTTATTGCCTGCGCTTGCTATGCAAACACCCCTTCGCTCATCCGTTTTTGTAAAAAACGGAAAAGGGGTGGCCAACGAACCCGCAGAGCCTTCAAGCTCAATTGAAAGAAGGCGCAATTCGTCATTTGGTTTCACCTTAGGGTTAGACTTACCTATTATTGCGTTAGACTTACCGGCAAACAAATACAGAAAGAAATTCTCTAAAAAGTTATATATTTCTAAAACAATTGGTACAGAACCTCTCTCTTCACAGAAACTTCTACAATTTCAATCGATTTCTGGTAAACAGCTACCTAAGAGTCTCTCTGGAACGTGCATAGAGGACAAGTGGGGGATCTATGCCCATACCCTATCAAAAAGATCAAGAAAATTAAGAGACACTGTTTACCCTAATCGAAGTAATAGTTTTAACATCTTGGGGTCGGGGTTCGATGGCCACCTCCGGCCTTATCCATTTTCTTTGGAAAATGTAAAGAGGGGGCCCCTCCCAAGAAACTTTTTAAATGGTGCTGGAGGCCTTTTGGAGTCGGGGTTTCGATGGCCACCCGTTGCATTGCCTGCAATGCAAAAGGCCAATGAGGAGCCCCTCTCAACCGAGAATTCTAGTGGTGCCTCGATCCCAACACCTCAAGCTTCTTTAGCTATGATGGAAAAGGACTTTTCCAGTGACATTGCAAGCGTTACAAGGAACCCAATAGCTTCCGCTTTCTCAGCTTCTCTACACCAAAAAGCCTCAAGAATAAATCAGACTCGCAATACGTTTGGCTTGTTACCAGAAATTTACAACAAGAAGCAAACGATGCCACTTTCTTTTGCTTTTGCTCGTGAACCAGACGAGCGTTTTCAGCTTTTAGAGTTTTTACATTCTACAGCAGAGGAGGGAGATCTTGCTATTCCAATCTACAACAAATCTGTAACCGCGCCCCTTCATTCGTCGAACGAAGAGGATACCCCCCACTCTTGGAGAGAAAAGGGTTTTATTGGGGCTTCGATGGCCACTCCCTTTCCATTGTCTACAAAAATGGATGAGCGAGGGGGCAACGACTCTCCTGAAATTATAAATTTAGCACGATTCAGCTGTGCCTCACAATCCCAAAAACCCTATCAAGCTTGGATCAATGCTTTAGGGTTAACTCATCCAATATGGGACAAAACCCTTTTTAACCGGTCGACTAGTAGACCTTTTGTGGAGACGGAAAACAACTTGATTGAGAGGAGCCCCTCTTTACATTTTGTAAACAAAGTGGATAAGGACGGGGGTTTGATGGCCACCCCTAGCCATCAAACAGGGGGGTCCATACAAGACCCCAAAAGGCCAAAACCTATCGCCACTCTGTTGCGTTTACAGCCGCAAAAAATGGAATCTTTACCATTGCTATGTCTCAATGATGTTGAAGAGACAGCTAATTCTTTAAGTAACGAAAACAATACCTTCCCTCTTCCAGAAAAGAAGCCAATCTTTTCAACAGATCACAAAGCCATTACTCGAAACTCTTGCCGCATCAATCTGTTTAGAGATCCACGATTGTTTTTGTTCTATACCAACTCGGAAACAAGCCATTTAGACTCTTTAACTTTTCGTCGTGAAGCTTTAGAGAGATTTTTGTCCTTACCCACAACACAACCTACAACACAAACTTTCCAAGGCAACCCGCTTCTCTCAAAAAGTGAAGGAGTATCTCAAAAAAACAACGAAAAGATAAAAAATGTTGTATTTTCTCTTTCCCCTTTGTTGTCTTTAGGACAGCTGTCACAGTATGAGGGAATTTTAAGAAATATTAGGCATCTTAGCGCCAATATAAGAAGTAGGAAAAGAGTTCCGTTTAGTTCAGCCCTAGAAAGTGTGAACCCTAAAAATGAGAGCTCAGACAAATGGGGAGCTCAAGGGACTAATTATTCCACTAAAAGTAGAGAATTCTCTTTAACAGCCTCTATGCCTGTATCGGATGCATATGAACCTGGCAGTAATGGTCCTTTTCAAGACCAAAGCGTAAATGAACCCAAGTGGACAAATACACCGTCAATTGGGTCGGGGTTTCGATGGCCACCCCCGGCCATCGAGGGGCCCCTCCAAGAAATGCAATCAAGCCAAAAATATGGCACAGTAGTGGAGACCTTTGCTGGAAATCAGGCTGATAAACCCCTTCTAGGGCCCTCGACCGCATTGCCAACAGCGAAGTTGGCTGATTTGTCCCGTGTCAATGAAATTCGACAAAAATTGTCGTATACGGGTGGTGAGGCGCTCAAATCCTTGCTTAATGGGTATCATATGCCATCTCTAATTCGGTACCTTGAACATGAAATAAGAGAGATGGAACCAGAAATAAATGATCTAGCTGACCTTATCTTCCCACGCCGTTCTCAGTACACAAGATTAGGAAAACTGCGACGCTGGAGAGCAAAACAAGTGCGGCGACTGAAAATAGCTAAGCTCTTCTTTCAAAGTAATAAGCGACCAGAATGGATGATGCTCTCAAAACTTCCAGTTCTTCCCCCTGAACTGCGTCCAATTGTTAGGCTAGATGGGGGGGTTGTAGTAGTAGCTGATTTGAACAAGCTTTATCAAAAAGTTATATTTAGAAACAATAGGCTTGAGGCTCTTCGCATGATTGACCTTAGCAGTGTTGGGCAAGCGAAAAGGTTGTTACAAGAAGCCGTGGACGGCTTACTCGACAATGGTAAAGGGGGAGCGGTTCCGTTGTCAGGACCAAATGACCGTCCTTTGAAATCCCTATCTGATGGCTTAAAAGGTAAAAGGGGAAGATTCCGACAGAACTTGCTCGGTAAACGTGTTGATTATTCTGGCCGATCGGTAATTGTTGTTGGTCCAGAGTTGGAGCTTCAGCAATGCGGTTTGCCGAGAGAGATGGCGATAGAGCTTTTTCAACCCTTTGTAAGTCAGCAGTTAAAGGAGAGAGGGGTGGCAGAAAACATTAATGCTGCAAAACGGTTCATGAAACAAAGTCATCCTATCATTTGGGAAATTCTTCAGCAGCTTATGCAGCAACATCCAGTATTGCTAAATAGGGCACCCACACTCCATCGTTTAGGGATACAAGCATTTCAACCAAAATTAATTCAGGGCCGGGCCATTCTACTCCATCCCCTTGTCTGCACCGCTTTCAATGCCGATTTTGATGGAGATCAAATGGCAGTTCACTTACCCCTTTCATTTCAATCTCAGGGCGAGGCTTGGAAGCTTCTCTGGTCACGCAACAATCTTTTGTCCCCTGCAACCGGACAACCTATTCTAGTTCCAAGTCAAGACATGGTATTAGGTTGTTATTATTTGACCACATTAAATCATCGAGCTGGTAATGTTTCAATAGTCAACAATCATGTAACACCTCAGGTAACCCCCCTCTATCGAAGAGATTTTTACTTCAATAATCTTTCTGAAGCGGTAGGATTGTATCATCAGGGAAATCTTTCTCTTCACAAACCTATTTGGATTAAATATAACGAAACTTTTGAAACAGGTAATCCAATAGAGGAACCACTTGAAATACGTTTACAGGTAACTGGTCGGAATAAAACAATTTTCTGTAGTCAACAATTCGATACAGCACGCTGTAATGATTCATGGACAGAGATCTTTCCTTCACTGTTTGATAGAAGAGAGCCACCTCTCAATGACCAATTTAACAATTCGTACGTTGTTAATCACTACATTCGCACTACAGCAGGAAAAGCATTAGTAAACAATTGTCTAAATCTGTCATATTTGGAGTAAGACAGCAGTAATCGACAGGGGCTATGCCGTAAAAGAAAATTTGTATTGATGTATCAATTGGGTTGTTTGGGGGTCTTGTAGGGGCCCCCTCTTTACATTTTTTACATTTTCTAAAGAAAATGGATAAAGCCTTTTGCATTGTCATTGTACTGATTGGGGTAGGGGTTTCGATGGCCACCCGTTGCATTGCCTGCAATGCAAAAGGCCATCGAAGGGGTGGCCATCAATTTACCACAATAAACGAAATTCTGAAACCAATACAAGAAACTCAAAAAATAGATTATTTAATTTTTACGCCTTAATTAAGGTACATTTATAATATGAAGACTAGATTATTATTTCTAAATCAATGCTTTGACAAGACACGACTTCGAAACCTCATTGCTTGGGTTTTGTATACCAAAGGTGAGAAAAGAACGATTGAAATAGTTGAGAAACTAAAGAGCTTAGGCTTCCAATTTGCTACTAGGGCTGGCATCTCGTTAAGTGTGGACGATTTAAAAATACCCTCTGAAAAAGCTCCGCTTGTTTCGCAAGCGAAACAGCAAGTGGCTTTAGCTGATAGAGAATATGAGCGGGGCAGTGTAACATCGATTGAGAAGCTTCAACAACTGGTAGATACTTGGCACAGAACAAGTGAAACATTAAAACAAACGGTAGTAAGTAACTTTCAAGCTACCGATAAGCTTAGCCCTGTTTACATGATGGCCTTCTCTGGAGCACGAGGCAACATCTCCCAAGTTCGTCAACTAGCTGGCATGAGGGGATTAATGGCCGATCCACAAGGTCAGATTATAGGTTTCCCTATTCGTAGCAATTTTAGGGAAGGGTTAACATTAACAGAATACATGATCTCGTGTTATGGAGCTCGAAAGGGATTAGTTGATACAGCACTTAGAACCGCTGATGCCGGGTATTTAACTCGTCGCTTAGTAGACGTTTCACAGCACATGGTTGTGAAAGCCTCTACCTGTGCTACACGAAGAGGAATAGTGTTGTATGACTTGGTTATCTCAGGAAAATCAGCCCTGTCGTTGCGAGATCGGTTAATAGGACGTGTGCTGGCACAAGATGTTTACATTCCCTCTCATCTTTCCATAAGTCAAAGCAATGAAGTAGCGATGGGGTCCGATGGCCACATCATAAATGTTGATGAAAAAGGTTCTCTGCTTCAAAGACCTTCCATTTCTCAAGAACATGTGGAGGAGTCCACAAAGAGTTTAGAGCACTTCAGCAGTTTGAAGGGCCAGTTGGATTCTCGCATTGCGAGCAATGGTAAAGGACCCCTCGTCGGCCGGGGGTGGCCATCGAAACCCATCGAAAAAATTAAAACTAAAATAGGAAAAAGAAACCAAGAGATATCAGCCAGCTTAGCCTCACAGATTGCATCTGTTCAAAAGAAGGTAAGTGTTCGCTCGCCGCTTACTTGTTCTATAAGAGATGGAGTTTGCCAGCTATGTTACGGTTGGAGCCTCTCTGAAGGTCGACTTGTTAATTTAGGCGAAGCTGTAGGAATTATTGCTGCTCAATCAATTGGGGAACCTGGAACCCAATTGACTATGCGTACATTCCATACTGGGGGAGTTTTCTCAGGGGACGTTATGACCGAAATTCGTTCCCCCTACGATGGCACAGCTCACTTTAGCAACCCCTTACAGGGGCTGTTAATTAGGACTTCTCATGGAAAGATTGCCTTCTTAACAAAATCACCCGGAGAACTTGTTATTCAATCTAACAATTGGGTCGGGGTTTCGATGGCCACCCCCGGCCATCGAGGGGCCCCTCCAAAAAGCTCTGTTTCACTTCTTGAAGGGTCTACGAATGCCTTTGATGCGCTGCATCCTGTGGATAATCGTCAAAAACAAGTTGAAACAGTATTTACTTTAGCGGCTTCAACTGTAGTCTTTATTCGGCATCATGAGCAAGTGAGGCGGGCTCAACTAATTGCAGAGTTTTCTTCTATGGGAACAGAAATCAATGAAACAATTGAGGCGAAACGCACATTGTTTGCAAACACTGCTGGACAGATATCCTTCGCTAGTTTGCTAATTGGCACACAAACACGCGGAAATGGCGACATTGTTCGAGTATCACGTAACTTGGGGTTTGTGTGGATCTTGTCAGGTAGGCAACCTGGCCCTGCTGCCCTTTTAGAACTTCTCCAAAAAGGAGCCCATATAGTAAACAAAAATACAATCATTGCACGTGTGTCTGCTTTCTGTGAAAATTCTTCTCTCTTTGTCAACACGATTGACAAGAAGATTCAAGGCATGTCTTCAGGGAAAACGATTCGTGGAAAAAAAGCAATCCCCTCTTTACATTTTCTAAAGAAAATGGATAAGGCCTTTGCATTGCAGGCAATGCAACCGGGTGGCCATCGAACCCCACATCCTAGCACTCACCATTTACCTGTTGTAGTTGGCCTATCAGGTTCTTTGAAGGGCGGCAAAACAAATCGATCCCTCAAAGAAACTACGGGACCTCTCCAACACTATTTACAAAGCCTCGGTGAGGGGCCTCGAATCCATGACCCTAATGTGTCATTGTTGTTTGATAGTAGAGGCCTGAAAGCCCTCTGTGCTAGATTTGATTTTGTGGGGACAAGGTTTGTGAATGGAGATGGAAAACAGTTTCTTCCGTCTATTCTCTATTCATTGATGCCGCTAACATCTGTTGACAGAACTAAATCTGACAGATTTGTCATCCCTTCAGCTCTATCTTTAGCTCTAGTGAAGAGGACAACTAAAAAGTACGGGATTATGGCCGTGTCAAGCGACGATCGGAATGAAAATTGGAACAGAGCCTTGTATCGATCAATCCCTTCGGCTAATACACCTGATAAGAGTACACTCTTAGGATTTAAGAGATTTTTACCGCAAGAAGGTGTTGGAGCGGCTTTAAGCATTGCTAGCAACGCAACAACCCACGAAGCTAGACTTACCTTAGACGCTAAAAGGACTCTCGCCCAACAGCCTATGGCTGGGGGGACGGCTGATACTGCAAACCATCAGTCTCAATATCTACGCCCCTTTCCAAAACTATCTCTGCTAAATCAAAGATCATCCGACAGCTCCATTGGGCATCGGTCTGCACTCTCTATCCAACGCCATGCTTCTTCTTATTCAATACCTAGTGATAACAGTAAGCAGTTTGTTTCGATCAAGAAAGGACTAAACTCTGTTAAGAAAGGGCTTATAACAGCTGTTAATTCGGACAATGTAATGGTGTGGGTGTTTCCTACTCGATACAAAGTAACTAAAAAAGAAATGGTATGGTTTGACAGCAGATGCTTAAGCCAAAAGTTAACTTTTGGAGAACTTATATTAATTGAGAAAAATCTAACCTCGCTGCATCATGGTGATTCAATCCCTACTGTTTCGCCAGTAATCACTAGTTGCTACAAAACTATATCAGCGAAGAGAAGGTTTAACGAAGCTGCACATCTGAGCCAAGATCAAACCTTTTTACCCATTAGAGTTATTTCTGCTAATCCTCTTGCTGATCGACCTTCCATCTCTAATGATAAAGGTTTCTGGAATCAGGACGCTAAGAGGCTTTTGTCTCACCATTTACAATGTATCCAAGCCGACACCCATCATAGCCAATCTTTAGTGGAAGGAATGAGACCTTTACAGGCTTTTCAGAACAAAGATAATCAGACAAGTTTTAAAGCTTGCTCAAACGGGAACGCCGTTTCACCCTTTAGAGAGATAAGCAACAACTATTCTGTAACCTCTAGTAACTTTCCCCACCTCTTTGCTAAGGCAAGCAAAATCAACAAATTTTCCTTTGTAAACACTAGGAGGGGTGCTCTCGATGGCCTTTGCATTGCAGGCAATGCAACTGGGTGGCCATCGAAGGTAGGGAGCCCCTGCAATAAGCCAACAACTCAAAAGAGGCTGTCTCAGCGTAATAAGGTAACAGCTACAAAGTCTTGGATTGTTAATTTTGAAAATACTTACAGTTTTACAAAGAAAAAGGCTTTGAAAATGCAAAGTGAGCATTTTTTTCATCAAACGCAAAAAAATGTCCCTTTGGGATCGAGATTCGATGGCCACCCGGTTGCATTGCCTGCAATGCAAAGGCCTTATCCATTTTCTTTACAAAATGTAAAGAAAGTGCCTTTTCCAAAGAAACACTCGTCTTTTTGGGTCTATTGTCCGCAAGAGATATACAAAGTGTCAGTGCTGCATGAGTCGGTTGATCTTTACCGAAATTGGCAATTTGACAATTTATGTTTTGATTCGTCCTTTATTCATATTAAGGGATTGTTTAGTTCAGAATTGCTATATCGAGTTAAAAACAACTTGGACCCCATAGTCAGTAAACTCTTTCTATTCTCCAAAAAAGACACCACCTTTAGCCAATTATGTCAACCAACTGGTCTTTTGATTACTCAACCTCTTCGCACAGAGATGGGTAGTAGAAGAACGATATCGCTCCAACCATATCCGAACGTGTTTGTTTGGACGTCCCAACCCCAAAATACTCTTTCTGGATCAAACCGACAATATTTGTCTGTGTACCATACTTATCTACAAATACAGAGCAGCGAGGCGGGAAAGCCTTTAAAGGACAGCGCTTTGTCTTGGGTGAAGAAAAGAGACTTTGTTGGTAATGTAGAAAAGTCCAAATTATGTGAGAAGAAATTTCTATTACACTTTACAGGGCCTAACATGGTCGATTCTTTGAAACATCAAAAGGGAATGGCCATGGAACCCTTGGGGGTAGGGGGGCCCAAAAAGGACACCTCTTTGCCTTTGTTAAAAAAATCCTCTTTCCAAGAAAGCAAAAATGTGTCTTTTAAAAGAGGTGTTCTTTTCTTTTTACGTAAGTGGATGCAAATTCCCCAATCCTGTGCGTTGCACGAAGGTGTAACTTATTTAAACAAATGGGGCAACGCCTCCTCTCTGTCTAAAGTTTTGCAAATAGAACAATTGGGGTTCGATCACCACCCGGTTGCATTGCCTGCAATGCAAAGGCCAACAAAGGGGTGGACCACGACACAAACAGTAAAAATATCTGCGCCTTGTCATGGTCATAAGGGCTTTAAAGTGTTTTTTGATACACATAGTTGCTTTCAATCAGCCCAGCTAAATCAAAAACTAAATGATACTGGTATAAAAAGTTCTCATTTGCAAAGAGATGACCGTACTAAAAGATATAGATTCCTTGTGTGGAAAAATCTAATGAATTGCAAGCCTTTTTTGTTGCTTCGCGCATGTCCCCTCCAAGTACAGATAGTTTCGAACACTAAAGCTCGTAATTTCTTGCCAATCTGTGTTGCTCATCCTTTAAATTGGCAAAGTCTTGTACATGCATCTGATTTGCGTAAAGAAAACTTACAAGAAGATTCGGCGACTTCCCGTAGGGCCTGGTACAAGACATTGAAAGAGCAATTGGAGGTAAATGGTACCTATAACAAGAGTACAAAGGCCCCAAAAGGTGTGAAAAATCTTCGCTTTGAAAAGCCCGAGAGGCCTACGTCTTTTACATCGGGGCGAGAGGCCCTCAATGCACAAGATTTGAAGAACAATTCTTTACTCTTAGTGAAGGAATCTATGTATAAGCTTAATCTTCGACAGCGACTGGGTTTTGGCCCATTACCGCTCAAAGACCAAGGAGCGAAGAGCTTCTTTGATTCTATATCTAATTTAGAGAAAAAAGCACTGACCAATCATGTAAACAATTTGTCTCAAGTAAGCGATAACTTACCTATCACCGAAGTGCAGCAAAGGGAGATCTGTTGGCCTTATTCATCGCAACCAACAATTTTTGCAGCAGCCTCTAAAGGGTGCTCGATCTTGCTGCCCTCAATTACGGTATTGACAACAAGCCACAACAGCCAATCTAATTTTGTTGCGACCGAGAAGGAAGGGGCATTGGTTGGAACTGGATTTATAACTAGCTTACAAGGTGTGAGAGGCATCAAAGATAGTGTTGGAGACATTAGAGATGGTGTTGGAGGGGCCTTTAGCATTGCTCGCAATGCAATAACAAGAAAAAGTGTCCCATGGACTTTAAGTACTAAAGAACCAAAAGGTGGAAGCCTCTCGGCTCTTAGTGGTAGAGGGCCCAAGAGGCAGACGCCTCTTGGGTCGGGGCCCCTCCAACACCATCTGCGATGCCTACATGACCCCATGAACCCAAAAAGGGGTAAAAGAGAAATTACCAAACTCTATACATCTCCATTTCGGTTTGTTAGGAAGGTTAAAAAAACACTGTTGGTTACAAATTGCAAACCTTCATACCTCTCACTGATGCCTTTACTTCTAAGTAAAGATTTCTGTACTCGGGTTGTCTCTAATGAATCTTACTTGATTCGTTTCTTTGGAAATGTCAGTTCATCCTTAACTAGTTTAAGGTCAATAGATTCCACGGTTTGTGATGATTCAGCTACATACGTTTCTTCAAACCATCAATTGAGCCCAGCAACGGGCGAAATTGTCTCACAGGACACCGATTTTCGTTTAAGTGAGAGTGGTAGGCTTCTGTCACAGTCTACACCGAGCCCTTTAATAGATGATGAGATGTTGAAACCTCTTCTTGGGTCAGGGCCCCTCCAACCAACCCCCTCACTCGTCGAAAGAAGAGGATTGTCGTATGTCAAGTCTCTAAGCCACCAAGGGATATATTCGAACACAGTCTTATTGACTGAAGGTGATCAACTAAGCATGTCTTTCTCTGAAGAGAAGACAAATGTCTCTGTTGGTCAATTTGTAACCCTTGGAGAGGAGGTTGTTCCCGGCTATGCAGCTCTTGTGTCAGGACAGGTTGTGGCGGTCGAACTGAACAAAGTTACACTTCGTCGAAGCCAAGCTCTCTTGTTTTATGCGCAAGGGGTTACACACGTAAATCATGGTCAATGGGTCAACAAGAATGCTCCTATCTTGACTTTGACATATCAAAAATTAGTGACGGGTGACATTGTTCAAGGAATTCCCAAGATTGAGCAGTTTTTTGAGGCCCCTGCTACGCGAGAAGGAGAACCACTTGGTAATAGTTTACAATTGAGGTTACGAAAAACTTATCAGCGATTAAAGAGTTTGTTGCCGCTTGCTGAGGCTGTTAAGCAGAGCCTTGAAGAAATTCAACAGGTTTTGGTTGAGGGTATTTTACGAGTCTACTTGTCACAAGGAGTTCGAATAGCAGATAAACATTTAGAAATCGTAATTCGGCAAATGACATCTAAAGGACAGATCCTTGATGTTGGAGATACAGGGTTGTTTCAAGGTGAATTTGTCAATCTAAACCGGATTGAACGGATCAATTTAGGTACTTACGGTCAAAAAGCTGATTATGAACCATCAGTTTTAGGAATTACACAGGCTTCACTAGGATCTGAAAGCTTTATATCCGCGGCTAGTTTTCAAGAAACCACGCGGGTTTTAAGCCGTGATACAATAGTTGGGAAAACAGATTTCTTAAGAGGACTGAAAGAACGGGTTGTTTTGGGTGACGTGATTCAAGCAGGTACAGGGTTAGATGACAACATTAATTATGGACTTTTATTTGGTGTAACATCTAGCTAATGCAGCTGCTTAATCCAATAAGGTTACATTTTGCTTACACAATGTAAAGAAGTGGCAGCCTCAAGATCTTTTCGGCGACCGATTCTCCATGTTTTTGTAACAAATGTAAATATATCCTGGAGGCGCAACCTTGAGGGTAGGAGAATTGATGAGCTGGAAATGAAGACGGCCGAATTTAACAGTCTAAAGGTCGTGTTAGCAGCCTTCAATTCTTTTCTCCGAGGCCTTCACGATCGTGTCAAGGGGTCAGTGTCGTCGGTGGGGTTGTGTTTTTCACGCATTCTCTTTTTAAGAACCTTTTTTTGGGGTCTTTGAGGTCTTGGATTGTCTTAAGACTCTCGAATTGGGGTCTAGTAGGCATCGGAGATGGTGTTATCCATGCCATTAGAAATGCCATCTTTTATAAACCATTTTGTAAACAAAATGTAAAGAGGCATCACAGATGGTGCTCGGGCCTTTAGCATTGTCATTGTGCTGAAGTACAATCTTAATCAGCATAGATTCTCATTCGAGAATCTTAAAGCAATGCATTGGAGGTACACCCGACCCCAAAGACCCAAGGGGCTTGAGCCTCTCGGGCCCCTACCCCCAAGGGTTACTCCTTCGTTAGATTTTGTAGTGTCATTATACTAATTGGGGTAAAGGCCCCTCTTTACATTTTCTAAAGAAAATGGATAAGTACAATCTTAATTAGCATACGTTTTTGTAGAAAACGTAAAAGAGATAGCCGTTGAAACCACTGTTTTTGCTCTAGCCTTCAATTCTGTTTTGCTTTTTCCGTTGAATTTATAAACCCAAAGGTCTTTTGTCTTATAACTCTCCATAACTTCTTTATAAGAGTTCACCTTGCCTGTAAGCAACTCTACATAGCGAAGTTGTACTATAGGGTATCTAGGATCTTCTTTCGTAACATAAGTGTCCTCCGCATCTGAAAAGTTCTCCGGATTGTAAAGGTTTTCTGCATATGAAGGGTTTTCCGCATCAGAACTGTCTTTTGCATCAGGAAGATTTTCAGGATCATGCACAAGAAAATAGGCAGGAGGCGCAAACTTCGGATTAAATGGATTCACGAGTGAAAAAGCCGCTGACAGGGGTTCAGATTCTTTTCCTTTTTCTTTTCCTTTTTTAGCTGCTTCACTAAGAATAAAAAGGTTTTTATTTATATTTTTAATTAATAACTAATATTAAATTGTTTTTCTCTGTTAAGACTGATATTATTATTAACATCAAGAACAAAACACTTGTGGAACTTGAGAATGATTACATTAGTAAATTGATGTAACTACATTCTTTAGGAAATTCTTACTAAAAACTTAACTATGACTGCTATCTTAGAAAGACGTGAAAGCGCAAGCCTATGGGCTCGCTTCTGTGAATGGGTTACTAGCACTGAAAACCGCCTTTACATTGGTTGGTTTGGTGTTCTAATGATCCCTACTCTTTTAACTGCAACTTCTGTGTTTATTATCGCATTTGTTGCTGCACCTCCTGTAGACATTGATGGTATCCGTGAGCCTGTATCAGGTTCTCTTCTTTACGGAAACAACATCATTTCTGGTGCTGTTGTTCCTACTTCAAACGCTATTGGTTTGCATTTCTACCCTATTTGGGAAGCTGCATCACTAGATGAGTGGCTTTACAATGGTGGTCCTTACCAACTAATCGTTTGTCACTTCTTCCTAGGTATCTGCTGCTACATGGGTCGTGAGTGGGAACTTTCTTTCCGTTTAGGAATGCGTCCTTGGATCGCTGTAGCTTACTCTGCACCAGTTGCAGCTGCTACTGCAGTATTCATCATCTACCCTATCGGACAAGGTTCATTCTCAGATGGTATGCCTTTGGGTATTTCAGGAACGTTCAACTTTATGATCGTTTTCCAAGCTGAGCACAACATCCTTATGCACCCATTCCACATGCTTGGTGTTGCTGGTGTGTTCGGTGGTTCACTTTTCTCAGCTATGCACGGTTCTCTAGTAACTTCTTCACTTATCCGTGAAACTACTGAGAACGAATCAGCAAATGCTGGTTACAAATTCGGTCAAGAAGAAGAAACTTACAACATTGTTGCTGCACACGGTTACTTTGGTCGTCTAATCTTCCAATACGCTTCATTCAACAACTCTCGTTCACTTCACTTCTTCCTTGCTGCTTGGCCTGTAGTTGGTATTTGGTTTACTGCTCTTGGTATCTCTACTATGGCATTCAACCTAAACGGATTCAACTTCAACCAATCAGTTGTAGACTCTCAAGGTCGCGTTATCAACACTTGGGGTGACATTATCAACCGTGCCAACCTAGGTATGGAAGTAATGCACGAAAGAAACGCACACAACTTCCCTCTTGACCTAGCTTCTGTAGAAGCTCCGTCAGTAAACGGATAGTTGTAAGCTTAGATTCTTTAATGTTACAAAGTAACATTACTTAATCTTACTTAAAGATGGGGGCAGAAATGCCCCCTCTACTAATCCACAAATTTAAGCAAAGTTTTCTTACTAAGGCTATCTCTTTGCTAAGCAGTTGGAGGGTGTAACCGACCTAATAGTATTCAAAGATGGCGCCAAATACAAATAAGTATATAAGTATATATAATAGAAATTTCTTAAAAGAAAACTCCTGAAGATATTAGAGAAAAGTTGTAAACTTTAGTAAACTCGTAAAAGATTTACAAACAAAACTCTTTGTAAAATGTAAAAAGTTTGTAAGTTACGTATTAATACAATTAAGGTTCTTGCATTGTCATTGTACAAAAGCACAATCTTAATCAGCATAGATTCTCGAATGAGAACCTTAAAGCAATGGTAAAGGCCCCTCAATGTAATATGACTACATTGATGCGATGATGGCTCGCCATAGCACAGTGCATCTGGATCTACCACCCTCTTCACTAATTTTGCTCATAAAATTGAATCTAATTTTACAACCTTAAATAAAACTAAGGACAATTGTGTGCTGAAGATGATAGATAGATGCAACACGGTTGTATAAATTTTTATTTTGTATATAATACATAAAAATTAAGGTACCTATCTATGGACGAGAAACAAGATATGGGAGATGAGCAATCGAAGCTTGATGTTAGTTAGTGTGCGATTCCTTTTTTGCCTTCTATTTTACGAGGTTCAGCAAATATCATTACTCCCAAAGCATTCTGCAAAAAATTACTAAAATAAATGTGTAAAGTTTTGCATATTGTACAATACAATATACATTACTTATTTTCTCCGCAGAAGATCGATGGAAGTAACCACTTTACCTGCCATCACTTTGCAGGCAAAGTGAACAAGTGAGTAATTGATCAAGGAAACCTCTTTCCCTTCGATAAAGCGAGTGATGTACAGATTTTGGAGGCATCGCAGTTGCTGTTATCCATGCCATTAGAAATGCCATCTTTTACAAACCATTGCACTAATTGGGGTCTTGTGGGGGCCCCCTCGCCGGGGGTGGCCTGCGAACCCCTACCCCCAAGGGTTTCGCAGGCCACCCGTTGCATTGCTTTAAGATCTCGCATGAGAATCTATGCTAATTAAGATTGTACTTCAGTACAATGACAATGCAAAAGACTTATCCATGACATTAGAAATGTCATCTTTACAAACCATTTTGGTTACAAAATGGGCCCCTCTTTACATTTTCTAAAGAAAATGGATAAGTACAATCTTAATCAGCAATAGATTCTCATTCGAGAATCTTAAAGCAATGCAAAGGACCCAAAAAGAGAAAACCTTACTATGACAAAAAACTATGACCAAGAGTTCGGCCAGGCGGTATCTATGCTTGGCCGGGTTGCCTAGACGTGGCGGAAAGGTTTATTGAGTCGGTCCCTTACGCAAAGTCCAGTCCCGATTACCTTGACGATGACTTCTTCTACGAGTACCTTGATTTCTTGACGCGGAGCTTTTCGATGAGCACCCGGAGGGAGGAGGCTTTGAAGTTGGCAAAGGCAGCCGCGAAAGCTAGACAAGAGCTTTTTAGAGATGCGAGAAACTGGCCCTTGCCTTACCTTGTTGCCTCGGCAACGTACAAGATATTGTCAGCAAGGGATGAAGGAGTTTACATGATTACTAACTTGGGACATTGTTTCTTTTGGCTCTTTTTGTGCTTTGATAAGCCTCTGTTCGACATGCTCCGGCGAAAGGCTGGGGAAAGATTTACAGGAACGAGATGCGAAAGGGGTTCAAGTCTCACCTTAGACTCCAGATAGATGGTCTCACAGTCAAGGAATTAATGTGGGCAGTGACGAGGGCAAACCTTGGTTTACATGTAAGCGTTTCACCTCACACATCTATTCTGAGAACGTTCTCAGATGTCTTGATCTAATTGGCATCGACCCAGGCCTTGCCCATTTGGCTGTCGATCAGGTGTTCCAGTTGCAGAGTCTTGTCCCCTTTTATGATGTCTTGTCTGACGACTCCTCCTCTATGCCTGCCACTTTTGTAGGTGGTAGGCATAGAGATGAACAAGAAGAAACAGAGAACCCTAACAAGCTGTCTTGGGTTAAGGCTCCTCCAACAGCAGACCTGCGAACTCAATGTTCTTAACTCATCTACGTAGTTCTTCTATTTGCTGGAGTTGCAATTGCCTCTACTCGCCTTCGCTCGTCTCGCTCCTTGGGTGGGGGTCCCTCCAACAAGTGGACCTCACGCCATCACATGCATGCTTTGCTGCAGCAGCTGAATCGGGAATGTAAGATTGAATGAAAGACCAGATCACGGCAATTTGGGTCATATAGGGGCCTCTACCCTAGGGACACCAGCTGAAGGTCTTAACCAACGCCTTCCACAGGAGCCTTCATTCGCAACAGGTGTCACAGCGTCTGCTTCACAAAGGCCCGCTCTCGACCTATGTTGACAGCTTGGAAAAAGGTGACAGCAAACTTGTCCAAATTAAGTATTACGTACAAAAACCCGGAGCACATTCGTAAAAAGAATACCGAAAAACAGTGGAGGAATGCTTTGCAAGTCACCGATTGGAGAATCATCAAGTGTTGAGTCAAGTGGTGAGCCAGCAGAGCAATCACAACTCCTGAGAAAGGAGAAGTCAGCGGCACACCTTTTTAGACAGGCACTTTTCTGATGCCAAAACAGAGGCACAAAAGTTGACGCATAGGCTGTATAACAGAATTATTTGAAAGAATTTACATAAGGGACACATGGGTCGAAAATGGTAGAATTTTCACCGACGGGTCCCCTGAAGTGAAAGCCTTTCGAAGTGAGCTAGCTGCAAAAGGTAAACGGTTACCTGATGACACTGTTTTGTGTATCCATGCACATAGGAATAGGAGGGATTACAAAGTTTACTACACAAGGAACAGTCACGGACTGCAATGGTCAAGAACGTGTCATGACGTACATCGAAGAACATTTTCTCATTGATGGTCAACCAGTTGTAAAGGGTGCTGCACACGAAAATACCATGTCTGGGGCAGCACGACCGCTATATTGAGGTCTACGACATTCGAAGCGTACATACGATTGTGCCCGTACAGTCAAGCTGCCACGTAAACTCCACCGCCTCCGTACATCGCATTACGCAAGAGTAAAGCCAAAATATAGCCTAGAAAATCTAACAAAACCACTCTCGGAGGTTTTAAAGCCGATGGCCGAGGCTGACAGGGAGTTATGGAGCGACAAGAACCACAGAGATGCTATATTTCAGGATGGGCTTACACCAAACTTCCTTGTTGAACAATACGCTGAAGCCCACAGGTATGAAGTGGGCCGAATGGGCGACGATCTCATGGATGAGGGCTTTGATACCAGACAGGCGACAGCCTACGTAGCCGATGGAATGGTTAGAGAGGCAATAGAATCATCGGCTCGCGAATTTATCGATTGCTCAGTTCCATTTCCGAAATTGAAAGATCAAAATGTGCTTACTTCGTTTGCTAGACGCAGGGCACAGAAGTGTTACCTCGAAAAAGTGCGGGAACTTAATCTTTCCAAGCTAAGCGACTATTATTCTGAATGTATCGGCTTCGCAGATGATTTTGAGTCGTATTCAGACTCTCCAGAGGGAGTAGGGGAAGGTTGTACTCCATCTCAAATTGTGCGACACAGGGAGACAAAAATACAAGCTATAAAGGTTTTAAAAAGCCCTTCAAGCTGGGTTTAAACGAGGCCTTAAAAAAGGATACATCTCACAAACATATCTTAACAATGCGGTAGATAACATGTTATCTGTAGCTAATGTTGACAAAATGGAAACACAAGAACAAGTCAGTTACCAACAGAAGCATTGAAAGATCGTATTAGGACAAGAGGAGAAGTTTTACGTATGAATTCTCTGTATAAAAGAGACAATGTTTTTACTGTGAAAAAACCATCAGTTGGAAAAGGCACACTTCTTTACGAAAAATGTGTACAAAATGTCGCAACAGAGCTCAAAGGAACTTCTACACCGTCTCAGCAAGAATCTTCAGATCAAGATCTTTAGATTAGGCTCATTTTTACTTGGACTAAAGTTTAAACTTTTTAGGATCATCCGTTTTGTAATGTCATCTTCTTACATCCATTTGCGCTTAGGAAATGGATGTATCAACAGCGAAGAAAAAAGCAACCCACAAAATGCTAATTAAGATTGTACTTATCCATTTTCTTTAGAAAATGTAAAGAGGGGCCCCCTCGCTTATCCATTTTTGTAAAAAATGGAAAGGGGGTCTCGCTGGCACCCCTGGCCAACGAAGGGGTGGCCATCGAAACCCTGGGGGTAGGGGCCCCCACAAGACCCCAATCAGTACAATGACAACGCTAAACACCCCTCCAAAATCTAATATTAATAACTACGTACGACTGAGAGACTAAAGAGGCATTACCTTATGCCTTTTAATTTTGAGCAATTGCGCATGTGTATGATATGAGAAATGTGTTTGTCAACCCCCGAATCAAAATAAAAGTTTTTACGGTACACACATTACAAATGCTACATAAGTAATGTATGGAAGTAATGCACAAGCATAACGTTTAGTAACCTCTAAACGCCCTAGGACCATCTTTTTACTATACTTTAGAGGCATCAAAGATGGTGGTATCCATTTTGTTTTACAAAATGGATAACACCATCTTTGATGCCTACATGACTCAATAGGCTGTTGCTATACACCTCCTCTCACAAAGTTGAACAGTTTGCCTTTGGGTCACAGTTTTTCATTTTTTTTTTCACTTCCTTTTTACGTATTAGCTGTATCCGGCGCAAGGGACAAAACGGTGTGCAGAGGGTAAAGATCCTCTGCCTCAAACACCTCCTTAACGGCCAGCCGTGCAGCAGTCTCATTTTACACCAGCAAGCTCAAGACACTGAAGAAGATTCTCTGGAGAAACTCTTCCCAATCTGTAGTCAGCATCTAGACCCGATCTGTCTACCTCATCAAAACCTCGCTCCTGAATTTGAAAACCACGACACTCTTCTCTTATGAGACCATTGTATCGGGTATTGCGGTACTCCTTGCTGTAGTTATCCGACGCTATTAGACGCTCGACTACTATTGTAAACCCCTCGCAAATTGCCTCTTTAAACCAGACCCCAATACTTTAGTACAATAAAATTAATGTAAAAAGACTGTCTAGGTAGCGACTAGATATTAAAAACAGTTAGGTCGACTAGCTCATTTGTGGTATAATTATTAGTATTAGGCAAAGAAAGAAAGTAACTTGTTTTTTAGTTAGTAAGTTACGTATGGGATTACCTTGGGTATCGTGTTCACACGGTTGTACTAAATGACCCGGGCCGTTTGATAGCGGTTCATTTGATGCACACTGCTCTCGTTCTGGATGGGCTGGTTCAATGGCCTTCTATGAATTAGCTGTGTTCGACCCATCTGACCCTGTGCTAAACCAATGTGGCGCCAGGGAATGTTCGTGTTGCCGTTTATGACGCGTTTGGGAATCACACAGTCTTGGGGCAACTGGACAATCAGCGGGGAAACTTCTGCGAGTCCTGGCATTTGGACTTATGAGGGAGTGGCTACTTCACATATTCTTTTGTCAGGAGCTCTCTTCATGGCCTCATTTGGCACTGGGTTTATTGGGACCTAGAGCTGTTCCGCGACCCTCGAACTGGTGACCCTGCCCTTGACCTTCCAAAGATCTTTGGTATTCACCTCTTCCTTTCAGGTTCTTCTGTGCTTTGGCTTTGGGGCCTTCCACGTGTCCGGATTGTTTGGACCTGGTATTTGGGTTTCAGATCCTTATGGCATTACAGGCAGCATCCAACCAGTTTCACCAGCATGGGGAGCTGACGGCTTCGATCCTTACAACCCAGGTGGTATTGCGTCTTAATACGATGGGGCGCGCTTGCTGTGAGGCAAGGCAATGAAAATTCGCTATATGCTGGAACCTTCCGAAAGCTCTGCAACTAATGTATGAATGCACTTGACTACCTTAATGTAGAGATTACTCTATAGTCCAATGGCGAGAAATCTGTTGGTAAAATCTATAGAATAGGGACAATCAGCAGGAAACTATTTACTTAACACTTTATGAGTACTGAAGACATACTTCAGCCACTTAGCATTGCTCGCAATGCAATGATAGGATCCTCAGAGACTACACGCGAATCACCACTCTCTTATCCTTTGGAGGGCTCGTCTTTGGAGGGCTTGTTCCGACCTAAACGACCTAAACGATCCAGAAGAGCTTTTTTCTTTGGCTTGTTCTTTGGGATCGGGTGTACCCTCCAAACAATTTCTCTTTCATTTTGATGATTATGTTCATTACCATCTTCCAGAGCACAAGAAGGGTGTTGACACACACTTCTTGGAATGGCTTGTCGGTTTTGTAGAGGGGGAGATGGTACCTTTTGCTCTAGATTGGCTTTTGTTGGGGTTCGACAACCACCCCCTGGCATTGCCTGCAATGGAAAGGCCTTATCCATTTTGGTTACAAAATGTAAAGAGGGGGTTGCAGCCAGAATAAAACTGTAAACGCCGCTTTCTGTTTCAAATCTGTCAAAAAGATCCACAGATGTTGTATAAAATCCGGACCGAACTGGGTTTGGTAGAGTGCATCCATCGGGAGATGGCGACAGGCGCCACTGGCGATACACAATTGAAGACCGGGCGGGATTGCAGCGTATTATGGCCCTTTTCAATGGCAACCTGGTTCTACCGAAACGGCGTGCCAGTTGAAAACTGGGTCATAGAAGCCGCACAGATACACCATCCCAGCTTTGTTTTCAAACCTCAGTCATTTGGTGTGTCAAAACACAGAGCAGTTGCCTCTTTACATTTGTAAACAAAGAGGTTTTGGAGGGGCCCTTGTTTCACTTGAAACTGGCTGGTTGTCCGGGTTATTGATGCAGAGGGCTGCCTCTCTGCTGCCTTTACAACTCAGCTGCACGCTATAATCTGTCTGCTAGACTAAATCAGAGAATCCACCTCACTCACAGGAATTTGGTGCGAAAAAAGGGTTCTAGATCAGATTGGATCGTGCTAGTGAGCCAGGCAAAAGCATCTTTGCAAAGCAACCGAACTGCTATCGGATTACGATTGGATCTCTAGATAGCCACACATTACTGGTCGAGTATTTAGACCGATTCCCTTGCGTCAAAAATCAGTTGCATATCATCGATGGTGGCGTGTATATCTGCTAGAAAGGAGGGCCGCCACTTGAACGAGCGAGGGATACGTCGAATGAGGCGATTGTGTAGGGCTATAAACGAACAGAATCGACAGGCTGACAGAGCAAAAGGAATGATGAGAAGGGAATTGGAGAGAGAGGGGTTGAAGATATAGTCCACCTCTCTCTGCTCAGCTCTTGAAAGAGCTGAGCAGAGAGAATGCATCACATGGCAGCAGGGATTTTAGGTGTATTGGCAGGATTGTTCCACCTTTGTGTACGACCATCGCAACGTCTTTATAACGGGCTACGAATGGGAAACATCGAAACAGTTTTGTCAAGCAGCATTGCAGCTGTATTCTGGGCAGCATTTGTAGTGGCAGGAACAATGTGGTACGGCTCTGCAGCCACTCCTGTTGAATTGTATGGGACCAACGCGTTATCAATGGGACTTAGATTTTTTCAACAAGAAATCGAGAGAAGGGTTCAGGGTGGACTTGCTGAAGGCAAAAATGCCTCTCAAGCATGGGCTGAAATCCCTGAGAAATTGGCCTTCTATGACTACATCGGTAACAACCCTGCCAAAGGTGACTGTTCCGAGCAGGTGCTATGAACAGTGGAGATGGTATTGCTGTATGGTTGGTTAGGCCATGCAGTCTTTAAAGACAAAGATGGAAATGAACTCTTTGTTCGCCGTATGCCAACCTTCTTTGAAACGTTTCCGGTTCTACTTATTGACAAAGATGGAGTCGTTAGAGCTGATGTTCCTTTTAGACGAGCAGAGTCTAAGTATAGTATTGAACAGGTAGGAGTATCTGTGACTTTCTATGGCGGTGAGCTAAATGGTGTTACCTTTACTGATCCAGCAACTGTGAAGAAGTATGCGCGACGAGCACAATTAGGTGAGATCTTTGAGTTTGATAGAGCAACTCTGCAATCAGATGGTGTTTTTCGTAGTAGCCCGCGTGGGTGGTTACTTTGGTCACCTTTGCTTTGCTCTTCTATTCTTCTTTGCCACATATGGCACGGTGCGCGAACAATCTTTAGAGATGTGTTTGCAGGTATCGACAGTGACATTGATGACCAAGTAGAGTTTGGTGCATTCCAGAAACTGGGTGACCCGTCAACCTCGTCGACAATCAGTGTAACTCTTTAGAGATTGCTTTTATTGTTTTGTTGGGTCTTTGCATTGCTTTAAGAATTTTCGAATGAGAATCTACGACAATGGTAAAGGCCCGAGAGGCTGCAGCCCCACCATCTGTGATGCCTCCAACATCAAAAACACCTTTTAGGCTAGAAAAGATACATTAGGTTTAAAAAAGCCTGAAGTTCTAACTTCTTCGCACTTTGTGGTGTTATTGGGGATTTTGGAGGTATCGCAGATGGTGAAGCTGCCGCTTCTCGCATCGGAGATGGTGTTATACATTTTGTTAGCAAAATGTAAAGATTATACATTTTGTTAGCAAAATGTAAAGATTATACATTTTGTTAGCAAAATGTAAAGATTATACATTTTGTTAGCAAAATGTAAAGATTATACATTTTGTTAGCAAAATGTAAGAGGCATCATAGATAGTGAGCTTCTTTAGATGCTTTAGAAAAGATAACATTTTAACGTTTTGATAAAACGTAGGCTTCTTGCTTCAGCCTCTTGGCCCCTTCGTTGATTCTATTAATCTTTTGGGGTCTTGTAGGCATCAGAGATGGTGTTGGAGGGGTTTTAAGCATTGTCATTGTACTGAAATACAATCTTAATCAGCATAGATTCTCATTCGAGAATTTT
>CAXIVC010000027.1:0-55121 GCA_964035585.1 Polytrichum formosum | reverse complement strand
GGCTTGAGATTGTGCAGCAAGCGTTTGCATCAGTTCTGCATCTTGAAGACGGCATTCAACAGGAGACACTCGTTTGCACTCTGTTCATTTGGAGCTACGGCCGAATGGTTGGTAGACTTCACAACCGACCTAGAGCAGATCATAAACGGCATGCTTGAGCTGCAGTGTCCAACACAATGTGGGTCTGCTGCATTCGAGCTTGAGCAGCTCTATGATCTCATCGAGGTCAGTCTCACACTGCATGGCTGCTTATTCGCCGAACGAGTACGGGGCACTTGTGCAATCTGCCTCGGATATTGACAGCTGTGCTCGCTGCCTTCCTATCAGCAGGCTCACGGCCCCTTGCAACCAGTGCAGAGCACATCAACGCCTGAAGCTATAGTGCGCTTCTTGGTCATATATGGCAGATCAACAGCTGTGCCAGTGCTACCGCTGCTGAAGCCGTTGAGTCTGCTGCAGCACCCCTCCTTTCATCTGGACATCTTGTATATCTACACTGCTCCTAGCAATCCTGCGCAACGACAGATGTGCCAGCAAGTGTTCGACACATTGCAGAGCATCACACAAACTAACTGCGGACCTCACTACGTCCTAGAGCAGTCGCATTCAGTCAAAGCTCTGGACAGGAATATTGCGCTACTTCTGGCGCATGCTGGTCAACGGCAAGCACAGCCTGTCCTTACCGACATGATCTCAAGAGCACTGCCATGTACCTTGACAGAAGCACATACTTAGACATTGACAATGCAACAGCGCAGTGTCATCTGGTAGCGTGCTATAAGAAAATGCAAGTGTTAAGGCAGCTTAAACCAGGTGTCCGAAGAGCATCCATGAATTGTAGGGATAGGCAACATGCAAGGCGGATCTCAAGTTTGTTCGGAATGCTCAATATACAGAGTCATGAACTCCATTCTGAAAACACCTCACGGTGCCTGCTGAGGATCTCTTGCTCCTCTTCGGGCCAAGTGTCCTTAGCCGATTTGTGTTTCTCGTCTGTACAACCTAAGTGCTGGTTATGCCCGCACACATAAACGGGGACGCTTTCACCCGCTGTCAGCACTGCTGTGCTGTATACTGCGCATGGTGTCGTCAGTCTCATCCTTGTTGAAGGTTAGAGCAGATCGTCTTCATCATCACTAGGTAGAGGGCAATCTTCCAACAAGCTTGCTTCCTGCTTCTCAAATGCTTTAGCAGCTGCTGCCTCTGCACTAATTGTCTCACCATCACTTCCCTCATCTGCATAGATATCCACACCACGGCTTAAAGGCTTCTCCAGTCCAGGCTCACCATCTTGACTGTGGGCATCATCAGCAACAGCTTCACTGTACTCTCGCAGCGATGCTGTACCTGGATAAGCAGGCTGTAGAGGAGAGCTCTTGATCTTGTTGGAGGTGATCTCCTCTGTGTCCTCTACAGGTGTGGGCAGAACCTCATCGCCTGTGGTAGGAGGATCGTAAGAGTGCAGCTTGCGGCGCCAGATAGTGATAAGGCCATCCCATCCACGCTTGCTACGGCGTCTGCGAGGATCAGGAGTGCGTGGGTCATCACTGCCACGCTCAGCTTTTGCTATCATTGTCACGTATCTGTCGTAGCCAGCAGTGTTCTTGCCCTTTGCAATCTGGAATCAGCAGCACAGAGCGACATACAAAGTGAGTGAGACCGGTAGTCACGTAAAATGAGCGGCAAAGTGTCCATGCGGCTTACCTGCTTCTGCCGTTGCTCAATCCTATGCTCATCAGTCTCCACAGTCGACTCAAACTTCATCTGATCAGGTGTAGGGCGCAGCCAGGTGACTGCAGCTTGAAGGTTGGAGCTTTGCCTAGCACTGTGCTTGGTAGCTGAACTTGAGGGGCCCTCATGTTTTTGCTGTTGTTGTTGCTGTTGCTACCAAAGCCTCCTGCCCACCCTTTCCCCTGCATTGCCGCTGCCACGACGAGGCTTCTTGTGTGCAGGGGATTCCCCGGGTGTGCGGCATGAAGCATGCTGCTCTTTCATCAGCTCCTTGAATGGTGTTGGGGCTGCTGGTTGTCGCGCTGATGGTGTGGCGAACTCTTTCGTGAGGTCAATGCTGTTGCCGCACACATCCATCTCGTCCATCTGCTCTGCCCATGAGAGAGGTCGCGGGGTTGCACTCATCTTGCTTGCTTTCTGAATGTCAACTGTGAGCTCTCGCGTCCCAAAGCAGGCAGAGCTCGTCTCAAGCTAGACTGCGACGTGCACGAAGAGGGTGTCAGTGTTTACTGCAGCTGCCTGAGTATTGTAGAAGAGGGTAGAGAGTCTGTGAGTGAGAGTGTGAAGTGTTTGGCGCGTTTGCTGCTGTTCAAACTGCCTGGACCCCCCACGAGTGTACGCATGGGGGAGCTAAGCTTGCCCTCGCACACAACTTGTGGCACAAGACTCGAGCTCACTTCCCGGCGCTTGAAAGCATAACTTGCAAGTAGAGTTGTGCAACGTGAGGAAAACAACGCGTTGTTTTACGTTAGTTGGCGATGTTGGAGACACCGTGACAACTACCGCGAAGGACGGCGTTGTTCTGCATAAACAACGCGTTAACATTGCGTTGTTAAACTTTCTCGCTGACACGTTGTTTTTGGCGTTGTTGAAGATAGTTATACCGCGTTGTGTTATGTATCAGCGTTGTACATGTGACACGTGTCATGTGTCACGTGGGAGACCCCATGGCCAGCCATCCTGTGCGACGTCACGGCCACATTTTCACAACGCGTTGCTCAGAGACAATCATGTCTGATGCAGAGACACAGGACTCCGCGACATCCGCCCAAGATGTCGCGGACTCCAGCACAGCTCCAGATGCGACCAGTCGCGTTGACAAATCACAGCTCACCGTGCCTCGCAGGGCAAAGAAGGCCTTTTGGGGCGACCTATCTACCTGCACATTGACCATGCAGCGCGCAAGGAATCTGGACAGCCTGACGCGTACTGTTTCGACTGTGGAGTAGATCTCAAGTTCTACAGTTCGACGGGCAATATAGACTGCCACATGAAAGCAAAGCACAAGAATCGGAAGTCTACGAACAAGACCGACATAAAGAACTACATGGGGCAGACACCCACGTTCAAGCGAGCCTTGATCAAGTGGCTTGCATTGACATATTAGCCTCTGAGCGTCACAGAGCACGAGTCATTCAGAGAAATGATTGCGAGCATCAGTGCAAGCCTCAAGATCCCGTCCAGGAGAGAGCTGTGTGATGCTCTGGATGGCTTGAGGAGCAGGCGCGTGCAGCGATCCTTGAAGCCTTACAGGGGCAGATGCTTGCGATCACTACAGATGCGTGGGACTTCAGCAGCCACCGAGTCATACCTGTCTCTCACAGTACACTACCTGGACGAGGCGTTCCACATGCAGACGCTCCCTGTAGAGTGTGCAGCGTTTTCGGGCTCGCATACTGGCGAACGCATCAAAGAGAAGATCTATCAGATGCTGGAGCGCAGTGGTGTCTCAGCAGATGATGTCTCAGCTATGGTGGCAGACAATGCGGCCAATCAGGTACTGGCAGGCGAGCTGTGCTCGTTTGACAGCGTGCCATGTGCGCCGCACACACTACAGCTCACAGTCAAAGACATTCTTGAAGATCCGGTGTGTCAGTCACTGTTGAAGAAGGTACGCAAGATTGTGGGTGCGTTCAAGCATTCAGCCTTGAAGGGTCAGGAGTTACGTGAACAGCAAAGTCGATATGGGCTCAAGCACAAGCGATTGCTACAGGATGTCAAGACACGGTGGTCATCTACCTATCTGTGCATCACTACGATGTGTGAGAACAAAGCCGCAGTGAGAGCAGTGTGCGCAATGCACGCGCCTGTGAGAGGCCGACAAGCACGCAAGAAACAGAGGACTGAGGAGCCTACAGCAACAGCAGGCGTCAGCTCTACCCTGCAAACGACGCAAATGAGAGCAGTACTGAGACTCCACCAGCGGTTGTACACAAGACTCGCGCAGTGACTCGTACTCAGACCAAAGCCTTAGTGGTCGTGCCCGGTGCTCTAGCTGGCATGCACACAGATTCAGAGCATTACAGTTCATCTGATGACGGTAGCGTGGATCTAGAGATCGAAGGCAACCGGTGTGGTATTAGTTCTGACAGCGACTCACAGTCTGCCCGCGACACTATCGATCTGGATGACAGCAGTAGTGATGAGGATACACCAGTTGCACGCAAGGCAAGCCGTGGCAACAATGGGCGTACAGGCTCTGCTCGCGGCAGATCAAGGCGCCGCGCGTGGCCGCGGTAAACCGTCTGCTCCCAAGAAGTCTACAGGTAAGCGGTCCTTCTTGGATGCTCGTGAGTCGTACGCTGTACTTGCTACGGCGCACTCATGTTTTGCGTATGTCATCTGCTGTTCTCAACAGGCTCGAGCAAGGATGATGAGCTGCCTAAGGCCAAACGTGCCAAGCGTCAACCTAGCAAGCGCAAGCAAGACAAGCCGATGCCTCAATTGTCGGAAGAGCACTGGGACTTCCTGTTCCTTCTGCAAGAATGCCTCAAGCCTTTTCATCTTGCACAGAAGCAGCTGGAGGGGGAGAAGTATGTCACAGCTAGCATGGTGCCGTTGTGGATCGACCAACTGCGCAAGCATTTGCAGACAGACAAAGCCAGGGATGACGCTGACCTGGCAGAGTCAGCAGGGCGCCTTCTCGAGGACCTGGACGAGCGGTGGCAGACATGGCCACGAGCGACCCTTCTGGCTGCCGCCATGGATTGGCGAACCAAGTGGATGGGCTTCGATAAAGCTGATCGTGATGCAGCATGGCAGCACATTGCAGACGAAGCCAAGATCATCTATCTGCGCACCAACAAGGCCGCTGAGGACCCCAAAGCATCACAACAGCAGTCCGAGCCTCAGGCTGACGCACCAGAGCCCGCATTTGCAGGTGACTACAATGTTAATCCTGACGCGGATGACCTGGAGACCTATGATGCAGACACAGAGGAGGGCGGGCAGGTGCTACAGACACGCATCGCAGCTGAAATCAAGGCTTACAAAGGCGAAAGTCAGATTATAGCAACAGCTGACCCTCTCAAGCAATGGAAGCTCAAGTCTCGCGACTATCCGCTCTTGTCACTGGTAGCACGTAAGTGGTTAGCTGTGCCTGCATCTTCAGCTGCATCAGAGCGTATGTTTTCCAGCGCTGGCTTGACCGTCAGCAAGAAGCGCACACTGTTAGGCTCAGAGCGAGTGTCCACATTAGTGTTCCTCAAAACTGCATGGCCTTACTTGCAGGCTCATGACGTACTGTACTGAGACATGTAGGTAGTCATAGCGTAAGCAGTGCTAAGCAGTGTTTGTCGTAAGCTGCCAGTGCTGGTCGAGATGCATCCAATGTATATCAGCAACTCCTTAGTCGCTAGCCTGCCTATAAGCAACGCGCTGTTTCTTCCACCGTGTTAACGTCAAACAACGCGTCTTGCGTTGTCAACGTGACACCGCGTTGCCAGCTCAAACAACGCGTTGACAACGCGACAACTACCGCGAGTCAAGCCCGACAACGCGAACAACGTGAAAGTCTCACGTTGCACAACTCTACTTGCAAGCAGCTGTCTAGACGTTCATCAGAAGTATGATATACAACAGACAATGCAGGGAAGCAACGCCCACCGTCTCAAAGTATCTCGTTCTTTTTGCGCCTGCTGGACTCCAAGTCAGTGGCCGCCGCGGCAGTGCATTGCATCTGTTCTGAACAATGCACTTGCCAAGTTGAACACGAAGTTCTCCAGGTCGCCATCAGTGCTCACACACTTGCGTTTCTACCTCGATCTTGTATTCGTTGATACGAAGGTTGATGGCCAAGCGTACTGACCAGCTTGATTCCGCTGTATGCAACTGAAGGCCGTGCAATAAGCCTTCAAATTAGCAGGGCTTGCACTGGCAGTCTATAGCCATCCTATCATGGTTGGTTAGTGACTGCCAGGACCGTCTCAATTTGTCTTCCTCAAGTAGAGGCAGCCCTCTTGATCAAGCGAACAGCATCCTGATGTCGAGTCACTGTACTCGTCAACGAAGCTGACGCACAAGCTCTGTGTGTCTGTGCCCTTCAGGTCTGTCACTGGCACACGAGCTGAGCGAGTTGCTGAAGATTCAAGCTCGGTAGTAGTGAAGCTACACCAGCAGTCACGCATCAGAATTGAGCTGTTTAGTGCCATCAAGACATGCTGCTTGCGTTCTGCGATGCTGTCGTTGCTGAGTCGCGCTGTGACGCGGATAACGCGGAGCAGTCGCACGCAATGTACTGCTCGCTGAACAGCGATATACGCTGACCATGTCGGGTGTGCCAGCACACGTGAACGTTTGATTGAGATTCGTAGATGCTCAGTACTGTGTTCAAGGCTTGCGTAAACCAGCTGATGCTTCCACCCAGCAGAGAACTGAGCAATCTCTTCAGGATCTCTGTGTCACAAAAAAGAGGCAAGGAAGGAAACGATAACAACCACAGAGCAGCATTACTTATGGTCCGTGTGTTTAGTAAGCAGCATGCATGCTCCCCGGTGCTGTTTCCGCATCATTTGCCATGTGATCTGCGGCTTTGGAAAGCAATGGCAAATGATGTCGGACTGTACTCACATGTCCTCAAAGCCCTTGAAGCAGATGCTCTTGTACCCGTACACCAGCATTAGTCAGATGGGCAGCTAGCATGTCGCCATCTGCAAATGGACAACAGAAGCAGAGACTTCATGCGTTCAGCTAATGGAAGTCAACGTTGACATGTGATCAAGCTGACTGCTACTGTCACTGACCTTGCGTTTGGACAACACAGGTGTCCCAGCACTTGAACAGCCTGGCAGATGGCATCAAGCACGCATCATGCATAGCTCATAAAGACATGCCTGGTCGCTGCATGGGTGCACAATCATGCAACTCAACCAACTCGAAATGAAGACAGCTCAACTTGTTGCTGCTACCCGATGTAGAAGCGTTGGCTCATGCATCATAGTCCTTGACTCAGGATCAACTCCAAAGGCATACACCTGCATGTCGACAGCATTGTCCCACGATTGGTTCGCGTTCGAACAGATCAGCCGAGTCTGTCGCAAACTTTCCACCTGATCGACAGTCAATTCAAATTCTGACTAGTGTTACCTCTCCTTCCTCAGTCAGGACGAATGTCTGCAACACGAGCAGCAATATGGCAACGAAGAAGACATGCAAAAGACATAGATCAGCAAACTGTTATACTGTCCTGTGCAAGACCTGCATTGATTGCATGCAGACTGCAGCAGGCTGTGCCTCACCTGAGAGAGAGTGCAAACAACCTGCTTTGCCTTCGCCCTGCATAGCAACACAGGAACAGCGAGCAGCACGTCGAGACACAGAAGCGCTAATCAATGATTCAAGCAGTATGACTCAGATTGACAAGGTAGGGATGCCAGCACATTACCCATGTGCTGTGATTGTTGCTACAATTGCAAGCGAGATCGTAATGCAAAACAGCATGACCAATGATCTCACTCAAACTTACGGCAATTCAACTTGTCTTGGTTCCATCTGATCGAACGGTTTGCCAGGATCTGCTGAGTCAGGTGGCTTATCCTGCGTGATTTGATCCATTGAACGACAGTGATTACCTCAGTGGTATACACGTGCACAGTTGCCCGGTCACCAACTGTTGGCAGCGTGCAGGGGTGTGTGACATAGATGAATTGCTAGAGAGAAGCCATGAAGCACGAATAGCAGGTGAGGCATGTGATACATTATCAAGCTGATACACTCACCAGAGAAAGCCATTTGCCCCATACGAAGCAGTTCCCTGAGTCAGTGATGGCAGCTGAATGGGACATGCCCGCGTCTATCGCCTTTGCTGGCTCAGATAGCAACACTGCAAGCGTTCACACAAGGCATCGCAAGTACCATCTACTTAGCGGTGTTAGAGCGTCTCACCACAGCTCATAACAGACGAGTTGATACGCACAATAGGACTGAACGTGCAGTGTCATGAACCAAAGCTGAGAAGCCGACCGCTGCATGGATGCTGTGTGCACGAGCCAGACACCAAACAAGCGGTTACCTATAGTTGGCTTTGACTCATCAGCGGGCGTGCTTGTGCTTGTCCCTAATCGACCGTGAGCGCCTTTCCCCCATGCATAGATTGCACCTCGATCGCTGAGGGCTAGTGCATGCTGAAAGCCTGTGCACATTGCATGCGAGTCATAGGTTCGCAATAATCATGAGCACGTCGTAGAGCAGCTGCATCAGGCTTAGGTGAGTCGGCATACATATGACGCACCGAGAGCCACTGCTGTGAAGGTGATCGGCTGGTCCGTTACAACAGGAACCAATCCGTAGATGTGAGGTCTTGACAGCGAGCCAATCCCCAGCTGCCCATAGCGGTTGACGCCTGCTTGCGATTCATGGTCATCAGGGGACAGCACAAATCGAAGAAGTGGTTACCAGCCATCACTGGCAAGATCGCCACTACGATCAACCAGCGCACCTGTCATGAAGATAGTGCCTCGCTGCGTCAATACTGCTGTTAGACCGACACTGCATTGCACATCTACCGCTTGCTCATCGCTAGGCAATGGCAACAGCGCTGGTGTGAAAGTGACCTGCAACAGGACATGTCAAAGGCGCACAACAGTTTCATCCACGAAATTAGAGCATCATATCGAGAGTTGCGATTCCAACATTTACTTGCAAGCAAGTGTGTCGCATCGTCGTCTCACATTCGACTCCATCTTGACTGTGACTCGATTGATCCAAGACACCAAGGTACTGCTGAGGGCTGACAACTTGACCATGCGCCAGAGGTTCTCAACATCAAAAGGTCGACCCAGACCTGCAAAGAACAGAAGCGCACCAGCAGGCACGAGTCGAGGCTGGCGAGGTTCGGCAAAGATCAGACATAACGATCTTAAGCAACTACCCTGATCATTAGACATAGGCACCAGTAAAGCGCCCTCAGCTGTAACAGCAGCGCTGTGGCCCCAGCCGGCAGCGACCTTCTTCACATCAACTCCTACAACGCCACACAGAAGCACGTGCAGCCTCATTGAGACTCCTTGAGACCACCTTGGTCGCATTGCAGCGCACAATACCTCTCAGCTTCTCCAGCTCGGTGGCACTGTCAGCAGCGTCTGAGCTGTCCAGCCCTAAGGCTCCCAGCGTACCATCACCCTGTACCCATACACTGTAGCTAGGTGCTGCTGTAAGGGTGTTCCGTTCCCATCTCCTCTGTCCTGCAATGCACTGTGATCGCTGCCGAATGGAGCGACACAGATGACCCCGGATGCTCAGCATACATCAAGATCTATGCTATGCTAGTATGACAGCTACAGGGCGACCAAAGCGTTGTACAGGTAACAATACTAATCGCGATCGCAAGATGGAACGAGCTAATATCGCGAGCGGGCTGCAGTAGGCTTTCACCTGCAGGAGCGGCAGGGGGTCCAATTGCTCGAGCTGCTGGGAAGGTGCTTATTGCCTCGCTGGAATCTGCTCGCCATGATGCTGCAAACCAACTTTGTTCACTCACACACAACACTCTTCTCTCAAAGCCTTTACACACACAGCAACTGTCAACAGCTCCAACAGCTTGCACAAGCAACAGCAATAGCAACAGCAACAACCACCATGAGCGCAAAGCACCTACCACTGCAGCCCCTGCCGCCCCAGCTGTTGGCAAACCTGGCAGCAAGACAAGCCATGGCAGCAACATTGAGAAGGTTGTGAACAAGAACGTCCCCAAAGCAACTGGCCCTAGCAATGATGACAAGCTTGGTGAGATGCTTGCAGCTCAAGAGGCTGCCAAGAAAGCACAGAAGGACAAGAAGGCTGGCAAGACCACAACACTGCAGCAGCAGCAGCAGCGCCGCGGCCGCAGCAGCAAGTACCAACAAGGCATCAACATCAGCAGCAACTGCAACAGCGCCTTCTGCCGCTGAGGAGCCCAAGAAGGACAAGAACCCTGGCATTGTGATGCATGATGTTATGCATGATATGGATGATATTGTAGCTGAGAAGAAGGCTGCTAGGGCAAGGTCTAAGTCTCCTGCCCCCAAGAAACGTGGCTCATCACCAGCCCCTAATGCTGCCACTGCAGCTACCACCCCTGCTGCCACTTCAGCGTAAAGCGGGTAGCATCTGGTGTTCATATAGCGAGGCGTTAACACAGTAGGATAGTCTAGCATTTGAGGGCAAGAGTAGGGAGCTGACTCCATCATCATCACACGACAGGAGCAAGTTGAAGGTCAACACATATGGACACAGTAGGATAGTATAGCATTTGAGGGCATGAGTAAGGAGCTGACTCCATTATCTCATGACCGCAACAGTTCGAAGGTCAGGAAGTATGGCCTGATACCGGGGCGCACAGTGTTGCACAAGCGTTTATGACAGTCATCGGTGGACAGGGACTAGATGGGCAAGCGACATCGAAACGAGTTGAGCGGGTGCAAATAGCAATTGAGACTGCCTCCATCAGTAGCGTTGTCTCTGCGAGCGTGCCGTAGCTGTTGCTTGCCTTGTTCCTTGCGCTTGTGCTGTTGTTGTGCTGATGTCTGCGTAGAAGCGGTTCGACACACTGTATGGCATGCGTGAACGTCTCCAGATGACACGATGCACTGCTTGTCTGCTTGGCTTGATCACACGCACGCACAGCATTGCACTACGGTGCGACAACTCTTTGTACAATGACATAAGTGATACTGCTTGGTACCGACAGCGATAGACAGCGGTCAGTTGTTCGATCAAGCGCGTTAGAGCTCTAACACTCAGGCTGCCGAGCTCAGCCTGAGCTAAGGCTTGAACTTGAAGTGATTGAACTTGTTGCAGTCAGTGAACGAGGTGTCACAGTGCACCTCCTGCGAATAACGTATCTGCCTCGTGCACGTTGATGGCTCTGAAGCTGATAGAGGATAGCATCCTCCCTTGGTGTTCGAGAAGCGCGCGAGGCCTCTCACCACGGGCCGCTACGGCAAAACTTTCTGGGCGAAAGAGTTGTCCCGGCGTGATCTGACAGCATTGCAAGCTCCAGTATCACTGCATATCTCTCTCATACACGAACAGCATGAAACTTCTAGTCAGCCACTTTGTGACCGGTACCGGGGCCGAGTGCACCCTTTTGGTGGATCTTTGACTTTTTCACCAGCAGACAAGAAGGTGGCCTTGAGCTGTTACATAGCATCTGCTACACTGTCAATGTTATCATACTGCTCTCACAGGCATAGGAATGGCGCTAGCTCAGACACGAAGAGTTGCAACTTTGATGATCAAATCTCGACTACAGGCTGCCCCGATCACCTCAGTGCGCGGCATGGCAGGTGGTGTCTTTGAGGACCGCGAGCGTGGGGAAGAATCTGCGTTCTTCCGCAGAGCTGTAAGTCCCCGAGAACAACGGCTGTCGTCTCGGATCCAACCCGACAAACCTGTCAGCTCGATTTTGACTTTTTCAGGCGACTAGCAAAAGACGCAAGGAACCCTTGGGCTTGCAGCGATTTGTTACATCAAATTCCGTCTTATCACATGTTGTTGTATCCATGCAGGAGCGGGAGCAGCTCGAGAAGCTACTGAACAAGATGAAAAAGTGGAGGACTCAGGAAAAAAGGAGTTGTTGGAGATTCTCGGCCCTCATAAGTTGCCTGAGGATGTAATACAGAAGCTGCTGACATGGAAGGGCCACTTCTGAGCCGGGGAACGTAGTGCACAGACGTTAGAGTACGTGGATCATTGGTACAGGCATAAGACAGGACGACAGGACGGGACAGTCGCTGCACAGAGTGAACGGACTTCATGGATTGACTGCTTGCACAGACGCTGTACATCGATTCAGCGTTGTGCACATGGCCCACGATTGCATTGTGCGACGTGCTGTACAACTGAGCACCTCAACGATTGTTGAACAGCGCAATCGACGTCAGAATCCACACTGCATGCCAAACAGTGACATGCGTAGCAGTCATCTTTATTGCTTCTGTGCGCCTTCATCTGTTGCTGTATCTTCCTCATTCTCATCTTGACTAGCTTGTTCGCTATCCTTACTATCCTTGCTATCCTTAGTAGCAGCATCTTTTTCGGCAGGTTCCGGAGGCCGCTCAGGTCCTAAACTTGCAACCACTTTCGCCTTGCGGATCACGCCGCCTTTGATCTGCACGTATCGAATCAGATGGATACGCAAGCTCAAATTCAAGCGTATAACGAGCTAAACTAGGCTTGTTCGACGAGAACCCTACCAAGAAGCATGGTCTGCATGCATTTGTGCTGCAGTGGTTCATTGGACCAGCCATGGTGGTTGAGTTGGAAACGAAGACATGCATGACATCTATGCTTACCTCTGTGCCACTAGCGGTGCACTCAATGATGGCGCCTTCTTTAAAGGACTCACTGTGCTCAGAGCGCTCTACCTCATGTTTACTGTAATCTACCTTCTCCCTTGCACCCCATAATAATCAGTCATGCCTAGCTTTGTACATACCGCTATCAGCTGTAAGCACGGAAACATGCACACGCAGGACAGAAACAGGGTGATGAGCAAGTCTCGCGCTTTGGGGTTCGCACGTACATGCATACCTAATATGGTATGTGCCTAGGCTCATTCCGATCATTAAACATTGATTCTCGTACCTGTCGATAGAGAGCTTGATAGTTGCCGCTGAACTTCTTCTCTGCCTCTGTCTCAAGCTGCAAGTCTGCTTCAGCAGACTCAAAGCCTTCCATGACAGGCACAAATGATTTGAGCGCTCGCACAACAGCGTCCCTCTGCAACGTTCCTTGTCAAGATTTCTGCGTTTGCGATAGTTGTCAACCTCTGCTGCTAGTCTCAGGTAGCCTGTTCTGCCTCTTTCTTTGATGCTCTCTTGTGCTGCTGCATGCCGCTTTTCTGCTGCTCGCACTGCATTCTCCAGTTCCTATCAGCAAGTAGTTCAACATGAACACGTCGCCAGCACGGTCAGCAACCAGAGAGTCAGAATTATGCCCGCAAACACAGGGGACAAACTATCCAGGTGGACATGTCAACTAACGTAACAGTTTGTCTGAAAGTTCACTGTGTAAACCTCTATCCCAGGCGTTTGTTCTCTCTGCTTCTAGAAACTTCCCACGCTGTACGCATGCATGCGCTCTGCGTGATTCTACCTTGATCTTAGCCTTTACTTCGGCGTTAGGATCGACAGGTGGCTCCTCTGCTGCTTCAGTTTCTGTTGCTGCTGCACTGTCCTCAGACTCTGTGGCTGTGTTGTTCCCTGTTGAAGCTTTCGGTGAAGCTTTCTTATCCTGTCGTTCTGTGCCTGCGCATTGTCCCCTTTCTTCTTCTTACCAGCCATATTCAAACTGCTGCTGCTGCTCGACCATGCTGCATGTTTCGATTGAAGCTGATTTGCTTGCTGCTAGCGCTCTGTTGACACGCAAAGCCGATGATCTGGGAGTCAGACAGAATGCATCGTGGCCGACCCAGAGCTGCAAAGCTGCGAGGGAACTCAGCAATAGTGCATAACGCATGTTGCAATGATTAGATAGCTGAACGCCAGCAGGCTGTTCATGCACGGCGGGGTCTTTGGAAGCTAGGATCAATTGCAAAGCAAGGAGATTCACAACGAGACTGCTGCTGCCTTGTTCAATCAATCAGGCAGATACTGTACAAGCTCGTACCAACAGGCACAGTAGACATACAAACCCAATTGGAGGCAAATCATTCGAACAAATGATCACAGCAAACAGACAAACATAGACACCCTCTCCTCAGTGCAGAGCACACAGCTACTGAACTTGCTGCAATCTGTGCTGCATGGCAGCTCACGAGATCTTCGACGCTACCTGGTGAAGAGGGGCGATGCCAACGCTGTCGTGTACCGTGTGTCAACGGAGCAGCAGTGGTACGCGAGCAGCGAGCAATGCACAGGCTCTGCAGAGCTCATCCCTCTACCTCTGCTGGCCGCTTGTGTTGCGAACGTAAGGCGTGATCAACTCACTGCACTGCTCGACGCAGGAGCTGACCCAAACGCCTGAGTGCAACAGACGGTCTATTCTCTCCCCTTGAGCGCCGCTGCCCAGGTCGGCTCGATGGAACTTATGCAGCTACTCATAGCTAGAGGAGGGGAAGGTCGACGGTGATGGAACTTGAACAGCGCACACCTCTGCACTCAGCTGCGTCAGGAGGCTGCGTCGCAATGATCAAGATGCTTCTGCATGCTGGAGCTGATATCGAGGCTCTAGATTGCCAAGGTACTACTGCAATGCACGCCGCTTTAGAGCACAACAGACCGGAAGTCGTCAAACTGCTGCTGGCGAGAGCTCCGGTTTCACTCGCAGGAGCACAGGGCAACCCTGCTACCTGAGTCCAGCAGACACTGCAGCTCTGTTTGATTGCCCTGGAGCCTTAGAAGCGCTCATGACGTTAGCACAGTGGAGCTCACTGAGCCGTGCAGCACGTCTGGAGGCAGAGCACGTTGTGCTCCACCGTGTTGCAAGTGTTGCAGTGGCAAGAATCTGCCTTGCGCAGGCGCTTGATCAAAGCCGCATGGTGCAGAGTCACACACCCAATAGAAGCACTCCATTGCACGCTACAGCGCTCAATGGTAGACCTGTGCTATTGATCTGTATGCTCATTAAAGCAGGCGTTGACCCTGCAATCAGGAATGACGATGGGTATACAGCTGCTGATATAGCGCGGGCTAATGGACACGCAGTGCAGGCACACATACTGGACAGAGCTGTTGGACATGCGAGAGCAAAACAGCAGTTGCAGACTTGATGTTTGCATGTCCATCGAGCCATCTTACAGCGGACTACAACACCAGCGTCTAACGCAAGGATGAGCGACACCTGCACGCGACGGGCGAGACACCAAACAAATGTACTTGTGGGGCTGCGTGACTGAAGCAAACGTACCAGCCTATCCTTCAATCAGCAGGAAATTGCATGGTATAAACAGTGTGTGATTGTGCGTGTGATACGGGAGAGCTGGCGCTAGCGCATGCTGCAAGAGGCAGAAAGGGCAGCGTGTCGGACCCCAGGGCAATATACTGCACACCTATCTTTCACACAGGCGATCACACATGTGAGCACACACTACTGAAGCGGAATCAGGCCATCATGCGGCACAAGACGAATACTAACACAAGAGAACGGCACGATCACTAAAATCAGCAGTGGAACTTGAGGGTGTGTCGTGATGGCAATGCCTCACATGATCCACGGCAAGCAAGAGATCCTGCAACGACAAGCAAGGACGGTTCGCGTGAGACAGCGCTGAGCGTATATGGAGTGCATGTCAGCACAGGTTGCGTTAGACTCAGAAGAAAGGCATCGGCTGCGTGTCAAGCACACCAAATCATCTGCGATGAACCAGCATACACGGCGTAGCGCAACGACAGGACGAGACACCAAAATGCATGTGTGCGTGGTTACATCGTCAAACATACACGCAGGTTTTGCGTCGTGCAAGCCGTCACGTGTGCACACTAGTACGACCTATCGCATTGTGCATGGATGTTGTGCAGCGGCGTCACTGTACAATGTGTCAAACCAGCCTCTATCTGGTTATTGCGACTCTGCATGCCCTTGTCTCAGCAGCCTGTCGAACAGGTTGCTAAGGCAACCACAGCTTTACAGTGAACAACTAGTGACGCTTCAAAGGGTATTGCATGCCAAGTACATGCGGACTTCTTGAGTCCGTACATGGATCAGACAATTCGATCAGGTCATGGATCTGTCGTCTTGCATATCTTGTGTGACTGGAGCTGACATCGCGAAGTCCCTTATCCACGAACAGTTTTGCGGTGCTGTGCGCCGCACGAGTGACATGCATGTGACCCTCTTTTCTCTGTGTTTCAAACTCTCGGATGTACTCTGTCTACGTATGTACATGTGCTCGCTCCTGTGCATACCTAGGGACCTATGCGCAGTCAATATCTGTGTCATGCATGTCTCATCAGCTGCCATGCCGGAAAGTACCGATGTCGATCCTTGAGCTACCTCTCTCGATGTATATGCTTCATGATACCAGGCTTGTGCACAAGCATGAAATCATCTAGCATGCGCCAGAACTCCAGTGAAGCGCCTGCACGGCCATTCACACAAAACACATGATTCGGGAAGCACGTGAGTGGACAAGAGTCGTTGGATACCATTGGTGATCAAGCTCTCATTCGTGTATTCCTAGTTTGACCACGTACTCACCTGTGTCCAGATACCGCTTATACTTGTTGATCTCTAGGACTCTGACATTCCAGGATGCGACTTTTTCATCAAGCTTGACATCATCATATTTGATGTGCACCCCTAGTGCATGCTGGAACAGTTTCACTGGTTGCTCATACTCGTGCCATCCTGCAGTGCATCGCAAAATCACAAGCCAAGTCACTTGCAAATGGGGGCGTACGTGCAATACCGTACAGTACTCACGATACCCACCAACATGTTTGATCGCGAGCACATCGTGCGTTGTCACATGAGCTTAGCAATACGTAGATGACTGCATCATGGTGTACGAGCATCACGGCTACAACTTCTTACGTTGGGTTGAGCCTAAAAGGATCTGTTGAGGTATATGATTACGCTTGGCCTGCGTGCGAAAGAAATACGCTGATGCTCACCTTTGAACTGCCATGCAGCGCCAAGCACAACAACAGCAACTACACTATCCCAGTCCTTAGTCCTGATCCTTGTAGGATTGTCAATGACTCTATAGCGGATTGTTCTGCCTGAAGGGTGTGCTCGCTCTAACAGCAGCTCTGTTGGCTTGCGCTCCTGTGTCATGAACACATACAAGCGCATCATGCGTGCCAGTTTAGTGCGTATTACGTGTCTCATGTATCAGTCACCCTTAAAGCGAGCGTGTACTTGTGTGGTAGTGCACCCTCTCAGTAGCAGCAGCGATAGTACACAATGGTGCTTGACCCTCATTCGCTGTGTATGTGCAATAGTCGCTATGACTTACCGTGCCAGCAGCCCTTGCAGCAGTAGCATCAATAGCAGTGAATCTGCCATGCTCAAGGAAATCTTTCGCATTCATGAGATTGATGATTGCTGTTTGTATGCTTGGCACTATTATGATTGGTGGCCCTGTTGGCACCACTGCTGCTGGCGCTGGTGGTGGGTCCACACCTGCAACAATGATAGCAACAATTGTAACAGCTATGATAGTACATAAGACTACGATGCACACAAGCATTGCATGCGCAGCTTGAGCTTAGCGTCCCGAATTTTGAGCTCAGCATTGCGGATACCAATTGCCGAATAACTCATGTGATACGGCCTGCATTTAACTAAAATAAGGGTGGCATGAGCGCACGGGGTTGGTGTATCGGATAGCAAAATGTACAACAGTACTTACTTGGACGTGCAGGCTTGTTAGCAAGAGCTGGATCTGTTCTGCCTCTCGTCTTAGCATAACTTGTGTTCTTGTTGTTCTCTTTGGCAGCGGCCATAGCCTTCTCTTTCTTGCGCTGCGCTGTATAGTAGTCCAGTGCAAACTTGAAGTTCTTGCCTGGCAGATTCAACACACGGTTGCGGTCTGTCACGCGTGACTCCTTCTCATAGATACGAGCGACCATCGTCCTGTCAGCATCAAGGAACGCTGGATCCAAGCCACCGTCTTCATCAGCCTCAAGAGGATCATCAAGCCCTGCTTCCGGCTGAAATGTGCTGCGTTTCATAGCCAAGCGCTTTGTCCGTAGTTCAAGCAGCTTGTCGTGAGTCATGCCTTGCAGCAGTGCTGTCGCTGATGCTGTGCTATCACCAGTCAGCTGCTGCGACTCAGAGTCAAAGATGAGCCCAGCAGCTCTATTGTTGTTTGCAGCAAGGCGGCCACTGAACTTCTCGGCATGCTTTGCTTTAGCTTCACGCAGTTGCTCTTCCGTCAGTGTGCTGCTGCCATCCAAGCCACGGCGAGCACGCTTTGCAGAACTACCATCCTGGTCACCTGAGATAAGACCTGCTGCACGCTTCAGATCAGCAGCCTGTGTAGATACTGCTTGAATAGACTCGTGCGTATCGATGTCGCCTCTCAGATAGGCGAGCAGGTCTTGGCGATCCACGTTGCTGATGAATTTGATTCTGGCGTTTGTAGCTGTTCGGATGTAGTTAGACAGCTTGTCATCTTGCATCTCCCAGAACAGGATGAGCGAGCGCAGATCATAGAAAGTCCGCTCCTGCGTGTTGGACCTCCAGGCAGTCTCTGTTGTCGCTGCAAACTTGGTGTCCAGCAAGTAGATGTCTGCAGAGTCCTTGTTGAACTTTGGTACTCTCTTCTGTACTGCGCACTCCCTCAGCTTAGCGAGGCACACCATGCTGTCACTCATGGCTGATGTTGCTGCTGCTGCTGCTGGTGCTCCTATGTTGTAGCAGTGCTTGTGATACGCGTACCGCGGCTGATCCTCGATGTGCTACAATGCGTTTGTGCTTGTAAGCAGTTTTTAAGAGGAAGATGAGAAAGAGCCTCGAATCGTGATCTGGATCTAGGTTTTTTGCAGTGAACTCACGGGCCAGAGGAGGCACGCGATAACGGTCGTTCAAGGCTCTGCTCTTCTGAAGCAAACAGAGCTGGGTGGCAAGCATAGAGCATAGACTTGCGCAGCAATGAGCATCAAGCTGGGCCCGCAGAGACCCAAAGTGAAAGAAACAGGCTCACCTTTTGATACAACACCGATCTCGCTAGTGGTGAGGCTCACGTACTACCTTTGACGGTTGCTGCGTTGCACTACATGCTGCTTACAGCTCTGTGTCACTGTCGTGTGCGTGTCTGCTGCAGCAACGAGCTGGAGGACATGATACGCTCAAGGCAAAACCCATCGACATTTCTGCCTTCTCCTACTCTAAGAAGACAAGCAAAGCTGCTCCTGATGGGTTCCTCAAGCGAGGCACTGGCATCGGAGGCACACTGGTACGTGATGCATCGTTCACTAGGTACAGTCATCACAGGTACAGTCGCACTGACCTCGCCCCACGCTACTCATCGTACTCGCTGACTGAGTGACTGCAGACGCTGCCAGAAAAGAAGACACCTACTCCAGCAGAAGCTGCAGCAATTCGCAAAAAGAAAACAAAGCTGGTGGACTTCCAGGCCTTTGTAGAGCGGCCTAACCCACCTAACACACAGCTGAGACGGTTCTATGAGAGAGGTGACCTGCCTGTACAGATCGACCACGGAGGTGTCCACAACAGAATAGCATGGAAAGTTGACATCCAGAAGCTAGACTACCACCACTATCTGCCCATCTTTTTTGATGGGCTGCGAGAGCTGGAATCGCCATACTCATTTCTGGCAGAGCAGGGCGTGTATGACATGCTGAGTGCTGGATCTGCAAAGGTAACAGTGGTCCTGTGCAGCATTGCTGTGAGCTGTAACGCTGATGCTGTCTGATGCTGAAAGTATTACCGTTTCACCTGATGACACGAGCTCATGACTCTCTGTCTGCTATGCGACACTGTGTGTTCAGGTCCTACCTGTGATACCTCAGCTGATCATCCCAATCAAGACAGCTCTCAATACAAGATGCAAGGCAGTCATTGTCAAGGTAAGTCGATGTTCGCTGGCAAGCTAAGTTCTGTTGACTTCATCGCGCTCTTATAGCGTCAGCATGCGTCATGCAAGCATCTGCTAAAGTGATCCAAAGTACTGAGCAACACCTTGCTGTTATTTGTCGCGTGCAGGTGTTGAAGGTGTTACAGGCACTTGTGACATGCGATCAAGGCCCTGATGGTCAAGCACTGATTGGACAAGCACTTGTACCATACTACAGGCAGATACTACCAGTGCTCAACATCTTCATCCGTAAGAATGGTAAGAAGTCACAGCCGGCCGCACATCCGTTGCATATTACCCGCGACGTTTACGTGCTCAGCGACAGGCTTGTCTGAGCGGTATTGGAAGTGTTGCAGCTAGCGCTTGTGCTCAGGGCCTGACAAAGCACATGCACGAACATTTCTTGCGTCTCCCGTGTTGATCAATCGCAGACAATCTAGGAGACACAATTGACTATGCGCAGCAGAAGCGTGAGAACCTTGGTGAGCTAATTGTTGAGACTCTTGAAGCTTTTGAAGTGAATGGTGGTGAGGATGCATTCATCAACATTAAGGTGAGTCAGTGGCTGTTACGATATGACAGTATTTTGTCAAGTGTAGCGTATGACACGGTGATTTATATGGTGATACTGGCTGCAGCTCGTGCCACACCGTCCTTCACAATGTCAAATAGCTTGCCGATCATACAACAGACAGCATGGCAGCCTTACTCACTGTTTGCTTGCATGTTTGATTTTCTTGATGATGTTGCAGTACCTGGTGCCTGTATATCAAAGCGTGGTCGTGAGCTGAGCTACAGGGAGGAGGAGTACAAAGTGTGACAAGGAACATCAGCAAGCAATCAAGAACATCTCGGACTGACGCGACACAAGCAAACACTCAGGAGTCATAACAACAGCAGCAAATGTTGTCTGAAGTAGCACGGCAAGCAGAGTGTAGAATCATGTCGCGAGATTGCTGCCCACAGCTAGCGAAGCTTAACGGAGAATGCGACGGATCACTCATCGATGTTCGGAGTGGCGAAATCCTACAAGCGACGTATGCATATACATGCAACATCATAAACAATGTACGACGAGCCTGCTTACTATAAATCACCTGCAGCGCAGATGATATCTGTATTTCCACGTGTGTGTAGCATGAGGGCAACGGACAACACCACAAAGTAAAGTAAGTAAGCTATGCACGCAATAAAGCCATGAGCCATGTTCGAGCTGCTTCGTGTATCCATTGCGCATCAGTGTGGGCGGCATAGTCTTTGGTCGTATCCGTGCACTGTATCTGCCTGCTTTTCTCGTATGCGCGTGTCTAGCATGAAGTCGCTGTGTGTGCTCTGCAAGGCCTGGCTTCTCTCTCGTGCAATCGTGATGTTCAGCGGCCAAACATGCTGTTGCTGTTGCCAAAGGGTGATGGGCCGCCAAAGCCAGTGTTAGCTGTTGCACCAAATGGTGTCTGCTGCTGTTGTTGCTGTTGCTGTTGAGGTGCACCAAAGGCTGTTGGCTGAGCTCCAAATGCACCAAATGGTGTGCTACTGCTGTTGCTGCTAGTGTTTGCAGCAAAGCCGCCGCCAAAGCCACTAGTTCCAGCTGCAGTAGCATTTCTGTTGCCAAATGCACTGTTGAAGCCTAATGCCTGCCCTGGTTGTGCAAACCCTGCAAACCCTCCTGAGCTAGCAGTCGCCATGCCTGATGGTGGTTGCTGTTGTGCAGGGCGTGTGTTTTGTGTAGCACCAAAGATACTGCCTCCCCCTAGTGTGGATGTCTGTCCAAAGGCAGGTGTTGCTGATGCAATGCCACTGCCAGCTGTCCCAGTGCCAAACATTGAAGGTGTTGAGGTCTGACCAGATGCCGTACCACCGCTCATCTGACCAAACCCTGATGGTGATGGTGTAGTAGTTGTTTGTGTAGCTTGCTGTAACTGCTGCTGTAGCTCTGCAGGGACAGGGGCCTTGTACTTGCTGCTCATTTTGTTCACCATCTCTGTCTCTTTGCCTCTGTACTTGGCCATGAGCTCATCCAGTTTAGCTAACTGTTGCAGTGCATTGGAGGCTCTGTACACTTGCTCAACCCACTGCCTCACAGCATGTTGTAGACTATTTGTTGATTGCTGCTGCTGCTGTTGCATGCCAAAGCCTGAAGGTTGAGCATTGCTCATGCCTCCAAAGCCTTGTGGCTGCTGGTGTTGCTGTTGTTGAGGTGCAGTACCAAAAGGTGATGCTGCAGTAGGCGCACCAAAGCCGCTAGCAGGTGTCATGCTTCCAAAGCCACTACCAAACGCATTTGTTGCAGCTGCAGGTGTAGCACTGGATTGACCAAACATGCTTTGTGGAGGCTGTGCTGCTGCTGCTGTGCTGCCAAACATGTTGCCACTACCGGTACCACTTGCTGTAGGTGCTGTTGCAGTGCCAAACACCGATGCTTGCTGCTGTTGTGGTTGTTGCCATGGGCTAGGTGTGACAGGTGTTTGCGCAGCATTGTTACCACCGAAGGCGCCTGAAGCAAACAGGTTAGTGCTTGCTGTTGCTGGTGCTGCTGCTGCTGGTGTAGCAGTCGAGCCCCATGCACTACCACCACTGGCATTGCCAAATGCTGATGTGCCTTGTCCACCAAACAGAGACGACTGTTGCTGTGTACTGCTGTTGTTGGTACCAAAGAGGCTCTTGTTTGCTGCAGGTGGTGTCGCAGCAGCAGCACCAAATGCAGATGATGCTTGCAGCTGCTGTTGTTGTGCTGGTGCTGGTGTGCCAAACAGTGACGAGCCACCTGACCCATTCACACCAGCACTGTTAGCATTTGCAGTTGATGCCCCAAAGGGTGTTGCTGCTGCTACTGCTGCTGCCGATTGCTGTTGTTGCCCAGGCGTAGTAGTAGTGCTACCAGTCTTGTACTTGTCGCGCAGCTTAGTCAGCATTTGTTCCTCTCTGCCTTTGTACTTGAGCAACAACTTAGGCACTTCATTCAGCTTGTCAGGGTTGTGTGCTTGATAGAAGGCTTTCAGTTGCTCTTCCCAACTGGGTGCAGCAGCAGCAGCAGCAGCAGCAGTGACAGGTGCATTAGTAGCAGCAGGTGTTGCAGTGTTACCGAATGCTGCTGCTGGTGCTGTTGGTGCTGTACCAAATGGTGTCTGTCCTGTTGCTGATGGTACAGTAGCAGCTGATGGTGCTCCGAAGAGTCCTGTGCTAGCGTTAGAATTTGTGCCAGCACCATTAGTAAAGCCAAGACCAAACATGGAAGGCTTAGACTGTGTTGAGCTAGTAGCAGCAGCAGGTGCACCAAAGGGTGATGGTGTCGGCACACTAGCACCACTACCAGTTGCTGTTGCTGTACCAGGCGCTGCTGCTGTTGTTGTTGTCGACTTAATGCTGTCAGACTGATCAGCAGCAGCATCAGGATCTGTTGTTGGAGGTGGGTCAGTAGGTGCAGTGCCTGTAGCTTTGCCGAAGCTGAAGGTGAATCCGGTTGTTCCTTGTTGCTGTTGGGACTGAGCTTGTGTGCCTGTACTTGGCTTGTCAGTGGATGCAACACCAGCTAGTGCAGCGCTCAAACCGGCCATGGACACACTCTCTTTGCGACTTAGAGCACCTCCACCAGTAGTGGTTGCTGCATTATTAGCATTAGCATTAGCATTGGCATCAGCGTTTGCAGTGCTATTGCTACCAGTGAATGTCTTCTTGTTGCTAGTGTGACCTTCACCATCTGCGCCTGTATCACGTGCATGACTTGCTGTTGTTGTCTTGGAAGCACCTTGTGGTTTTGGCACTGCAGGGCTGATTTCATCAATTTCTTCTATGCTAGCACCTGCTTTGTAACGATCATGCAAAGCATTAAAGAAAACAAACAGCGTGTACTTTGAGGTGACAGTCGGTGACACATCGGTTTGATTCATGTGCTCACTGGTCCTAGAGCGTGCGTACGAGCAGCACTGCTAAGCTCAGCATCCGGCAAAGCTAAACAGCAGCGATGACTGCAGTGAGAGATGACGGCCAACACCAATACAGCATCCCTCTTCTGCTGAGCAATGCAGCTCGAAATGCAAGCGAAGAATGTAAGGCTCAAGAAACACAAGCTATCTGCAGTTTCACTGACCTGTAGGTTTAGGTAGAGCAGGTGGGATAGCACTAGCAGCTGGCTTGGTCGGTGCAGCGCCAAAGAGAGAGGGTGCTTTTGCGCTGCTAGGAGGATAGCCTGCTGCACTAGACGATGCTGCTGCTGCTGCTGGTTTGGGTGCCTTTGGTGTTGATGATGCTCCTTGATCATGTGTCTTGGGTGCACGTGGACCCATAGGCGGAAACGCACCAGCACCACCACCAGTAGTACTAGCAGCAGTAGCAGGTTTGGTGGCCTTTGGTGTACTTCCTGCCCTATTGTCTGTCTTAGCAGTTGCGGCTTGAGGCTTGCTGTTTGGTGCTGCTGCAGACATTGAGGATGCTTGCTGTGCTGCACGCTGTTGACGTTGCTGCTCTTGCTGTGCCTGCTCTTGCCGTCGCTTCTGCTGATGTTCATACTGTTGCTGTTGACGTTGCTGTTCCAGCTGCCGCTGCTGCTGTTGCTGCTGCTGTAGACGCTCGTGCTCAGGGACAATCGGTGATGACGACAACCTCTCAGCAGTGATGAGCTTCGATGGTGTTCTTGCTTTGCTACCTGATGATGTTAGAGCAGCACGTATAGCAGGTGGAGCGTAACGGCTGATTGCAGGCCCAGGTGCTGCCCTCAGTGGCGTGTGCCAATTTGAAAGCCCATGTGTCAACAGCTCACACAGCTTCAATTGCACAATCCTGCTGGGCGTTTCAGTGGCTGCCACGTGGTGAACAGTGCTGCTGCGTGCTGCATCAGTAGTGTTCTCAGCTGATGCTCTCTGCTTGCGACTAGCACTGCTGCTGCTGTGAGCCTTCCTGCGTGCAGCTTTGTCCATCTTAGTCTGTAGCTGGTCAATGCGTGCAGCAACAGGAGCAAACAGCTCTACCTCATGCTGCACGACACGTGTCAGGTAGTTAGCGCCGTCTGTGGGAGCAGATGAGGACCGCGATGCTGCTGTAGATGCTGCTGTGTTGCCGCTAGCAGTTTGAGTAGCAGCAGAACCGTTTTGAGTACCATTGTCAGCAGCAGCAGTTGTGATAGTCGCTGCTTTATCAGTAAGGGTTGCCTGTTCATCTTGAGCCTGTGTGCTAGCACGACGAGCAACAGACCTTCCAAAACCTGTGAATGCAGGGAAAGAGGTCCGCTTTATACCAAGCTGCATAGTTGTTGCACCCTTGCTGTTGCTACTAGCACGTCCTGTAGTAGCGTCAGTGATAGCACTGGATGTAGAGAGCACATGTGCAGGCCTCTCGCGCAACTGTTTCCTCCTGGACAGATCAGCTGAGACTGCTGGCATGAGCTCAGTCATCTGTTTGATCTTCTGTGACAACTCAGCGCGCATTGCTTCATTCACAGCAGGCAGCTTTTGAGTGTCAAGCATGCGCCTGAAGCCTGCTTGTGAGCTTTGCATAATCAGCTGTGCTTCAGTTTTCTGCCATGTCAGCATCTGTGCACTAGCTTTGAGCTCTGTACAGCTTGCTAGAGCCTTGGTGACTCGCAGATGCATTGCATCGCATTGATCAGCTAGGTCAGCAACAGCATCACCAGCGCTGTCGACAGCATCATCAACTGCTGTGCCCCAGTGTTCATCGCTTTCAGTTGGCATAGCAGCTTGACCTGCATGCAAAATCTTGAGCTGCTTCTCAAAGGACAAAATCATCTCCCATAGCTTGCCCTCATACACGCTAGCAGGGGTAGCCATGCGGGGCTGCTCGACACGTGTCTCACGCTGCTGCTCATGCAGTGGCACTGAAGGGAAAGGCTGTAACACCAGTTCCTGTACATCTCCACGCAATCTCACCACAGCGAGGCTTGACCTATCGTGCTGATCTCGTGATTGATTCAGGTCCTGGTCAGTGTCAGCGTTGTTGTCAGGGATTTGCACCTGGCGCGCAGGTCGTTGCTGTGGCTGTTGCCGTTGCTGTTGTTGCTGCTGTGGTGGAGCTTGATCACTGACCGCTGGCCTAGCTGCTGGTGATGCTGCTGCTGCTGTTGTTATTGGCTGTGAGCGTGGTGCTACTGCTGTTTGTGATGCTGCAACGTCTGACCTGCCTCGGCCACTCTGCGGCGCAGCAGTCTTGCTACCAGTATCATCAGCAGTTGAGGCTTGCCTTGACTGTTGTTGTTGCTGCTGCTGCTGCTGCTGTTGCGGTTGCTGCTGTGATGCACCAGGTGCCTTAGCTGTAGGTTGCTGGCATGCAGCCTCAGCAGCAGTGCGTGTCTCAGCTGCTTTTGGCGTTGGTGCTTGCTGCTGCTGCTGCTGCTGCTGCTGCTGCTGCTGCTGTTTTGGTTGTGCAGACCAGCTCTGTGTTGCAAAGTGCTTGCCAACACCGCCTGTAAACAGACCACCACCACCACCACCACCACCACCACCACTGCTCTGTCCAATAGCAAGTGCTTGTAACGCTTCTGCAGCATCACGATCTTGACTCCTACTTGCATTACTTGCATTGCCTGTACCGAGCGCATTTGCAGTTGACTGAGCTGTTGTTGGCTGCTGCTGTGTGCTTGAGCTTGCACCTGTTGAAGCAGGCTGCTGTGTTGCTAGCGATGCTTTAGTGGACCTCATAATCTCTGTACCTGCTCCCTGACCAAACCCAGCCAGGAAGACAGGCCCTTGTCCACTCGGCTTCTTGCTCAACAGCGATCCTCCAAAGCCAGTCAAACTGCTGTTTGTATCAGCATTAGCGTCTCCTGCAGTAGCTGCACTAGCACCAGTAGACGGACCAAAAGGTGTCGCTTTGCCTGCAGTGTTACTCGCGATGTTGCCTTGTGCGAAGAGTGAAGGAGCCTGTTTAGACATCATTGGGTAGCCTGCTGCTGCTGGTTTAGCAGCTGCTGTGCTGGGCTTAGCTACTGCCGCTGGTTGTTGATTGAACAGTGAAGGTGCCTTGTTTGCCATTGGCGGATAACCAGATGCGCTTTGGGGCTTAGCAGCAGCTGGTGGTTGTTGATTGAACAGTGAAGGAGCCTTGTTTGCCATTGGAGGATAAGTTGAGCTCTGAGGGTTAGCAGGTGCTGTAGCTGCATCTGCTGCTGCTGTTTGCTGATGCGGTGTAGGAGCCTTAGCTGACACAGGCGGGTAACCAGCACCACTGCTGGTAGCTTTTGGCTTAGCATTGGTGCTTGTAGCAGGTTGTGAAGCTGGTACAGCAGCCGTTGATGTTGCTGCGCCACTGCTGCTGCTGCTGCTACCAAATGGTGTGGCTATAGGTAAGCCACCCACAGGCTGAGCACCGAAGATTGAGCCGCTATTCGCAAATGCACCAAACCCTCCTGTAGCATTACTGCTGCTGCTGCTGCTGCCAAATGGCTTGATTGTAGCGCCACTGCCAAGGCTGCTAGGCTGACCAAAAGTAGCACCTGACTGAGTGCTTGCAGCAGTTGCAAAGGCACTGGTGAAAGGGTTAGCTGCTGTCGAGCCAGAGGTTGCAGGAGCTGCATAGCTTGCGAACCCGCTGCTAGTCACATTTGGTGCTGCAGGCTTAGCTGCTGCTGCTGTACTGCCACCAAGTGGTGTGGTCTGGCCAAACACTGCAGATGTGCTTGAGGACATAGGCAGAAAGCTTGTGCCTGAGCCTTGTCTTGTTGTTGCTGCTGCTGGCGTGCTGTTGCTGTCAGTGCTGCCCTTTCGTAGAGCAGCTGCAGAGTCAGAGCCACCTGCACCCATACCAGTGTCAGCATTCTGTTCGCTAATAGCTGCTGGTGCTGCGCCATGTCCTTCACCTGACTCGCCTCTGTACAGAGGTGAATACCCTGCACTACCAGAGCGATGCTGACGATTTTGTGATGTCTGTTGCTGCCCTGCTGTACTGATGCCAGCATACTGATAGGCACTGCCTGTAGAACCAGAGCGCTGGTGAGGAGAAATCGAGCCACTCCTGCCATTCCGCGAAGGCGAGAGCCTGTCTGCCGTGACAAAAGGTGAGCTTGCAACAGGCCTGCTATTGCTGCTGCTGATGGGTGATTGCGCTGCAGGACTTGCATCATCAGGAATGGTATCAAACTTTGCACCGTGATTAGAAGCCTCTCCTTCGCTATCGCTGGTGATGTTCGCAGGAGGAGGAGCAGCAGTATCAGCATCAGCGGCATCTACTCCAAGGTCTGCATGAGCTCCAAATGGTGATGTGCTCCAAGCGAAGCCATGTGTGCTAGTGCTTGCTGCTGCTGCTGCTGATGCTTGTGGTAGCGGTACCAGTTCCTCTTGCACTGGGTGCACCTCAGGCTTTGTTGCTGTGCCATCGTCCTGCAGATTATCGTGACGGTGCAAGACATACTATACTGTGAGCAATCGCAGTGTCTGTGGGCCATTTGCAGTGAAAAACAGCACGACTAGCTCGCGTGCTCGTAGCTGTGCCTATATGCAAGACTGTATGGCATCGGATCTATGATGTGACTCACCTTGTTGACCCTATTGTCAGTGATCTCATAAAGTCCCAGCACCCCATCAGTGCTCAGGATGAGCAGCAGCATGGAGGGTGGTACAGCAGCGCCTAGTTCTCGAGACTCCTGACTCATTGCAATAGTCAAGCCACGAGGCTGTGGGTCAGGTGGTCTGTCTCCGCCTGCATCCTCAATATCGTCACGCATCTTCTCATCCAGTGGAATTGTGAGGGCTTCGCTCTCTAGTTGTTGCCATTGTTGCCCTGCACCGTCAGTAGGTGCTAGCGCGACTGCTTGGCTTGCGCTTGTGCTGCCAGCCAGCACATGCAGTCGCCACTGAGGGACCTGCACATGCATGAGCGAGCAAGCCAAAGCGAAGACAAACACCGCAAGCATACGTGAGTCTACCCGACTGTGCCAGCCCACGCTGCGCAAAGCAACGTACCTGCGCATAGAGAAGCCTGTACTGTGAACCTGGAAGTGCGTCGTTCTCTGGGTAGCAAGGAGCTTCAGTCTGAAATAGAGGTGCCTCCCGCTGCAACAGCCCATCTGAGTCTCGAATGAGGTTGTAGAGGACACCCCTGATCTCATCCCCTTCAGCGGGTGTGTACATGACAAAGAGAGTGCTACTGTTCAGCCAAATGACATCTGAGGCGGAGGCGCGCGTCTCGATGATCTGACAGCTGATCTTCTTGACAAAGACTGCGCCTGATACTGAATCCGGATCGTAGCTGAACAGAGCCACGCTGCCATCACTCGCCCCCACAGCAATCGCGCTTGAGTCAGGACTCCAGCTGCCACATCTGTACGTCACCTTGCCGCTAGCATCTGACTCCAACAAATCCAAAACGATGCGCTGTTTGAGGCCGACGTGTATCAATGACGCCTCGCCGTTGGCTCCAACTGTCAGCAATAGGTGCTGCCAAGGCGGCTCGGATGACCAGTGCAGTTCAACGAGGCCGCCAGCACCAGCTGAGCATGAGAAGAGGCTGCTCGTGCGCTGACTCATCAGGTCTTGCACATCATAGATGCTGATAGACTCGTCGATGACAACAGCCAACTGACGACCATTGCTGTTAGGGAAGCCAAGCATATGTCACACAGCAAGAGCGCAACAAGCGTTAGCGATATTGCGCATGACACTGAGCAGATGAAGCATGAACCAATGAGTTTGCTGTACCTTGACAACGCTATGCGAGATGGTCTGCCATTGAGGGGGACTTGTACTGTAGTCTCTGGCCATGCTGCGAACCGCGGTCTGTTGTCTCGAATTTTCTTATTCGTGTTGGCAGCTGCTTCAAGTGAGCTCACGGGAGCTAGGATCAGGCCAGCATCCACAGCCAGCACCACCAAGTCTGTTTCCTTGGAGCCAGTGCTCGTTAGCAAATCAAATCTGCTGCTGTCTGTCTCACTGTTTGCCAACCTTGCGCCCTCGGGAAAGAAGTTCGCCAGAGCTTTGATATGGCAGCTCTCGCAGAGCGCCCGCGGCAGCGACTCCGTCATGCTGACCTCAAGGACTGTAGCTTGTTGTGTTGAAGGCTTCGCTCTCTCGGCTACTGATCAGGAAAAGATCTATGTGAGAGCGTGTATGGCATCCTGAGCTTCACAGAGCGCTGTTTCCTCTTGGTAATGTAGGTAACAGGCAGAGCTTATACCAGGAAATGTCAGCTGTGTGACATATTGGCACACCCGCATCCAAGCTGTCACGCTAGCAAACGCGCACCCCTCTCCAGAGCAGCAGAACACCCACAAGGCGCGCCTTTCGAGATAGAGCGACAGCCTTTTGGGCCAGCACAGGAAAACACCGCAAGTATCACCACAAGCGGCAACAGGCAGAGCACTACTACTACTCGTCGTCGATCCACTAAGGATTCCTCTTGGGCTTGAACTTCTTCAAGTTTGAAAGCACTACCAGTGTGGACTCCGGTCGGACTGGCACTGGCAGCCTGTGTTACCAAGAGACAGTGTGTCACAAAGACGGTCACGCTCAGGGGCGTCAGTGGTCCGTATGAGGGAAACAAAGAGCATATACAATATTATACATTTCGGACATGTCCGAGGCTGATGCTTTCATGATGCTACATCTGACAGCAGAATCACCAGAATACTAGTAGGACGACGCTACGCCAAAAGGCATCTTTCTGGTGACTTCTTGGTATTTCAATCGACTCTGCCAATGTCAATGATGCTCACTACGCCATGCGTTTTGATCTGCTGCCTCGCTCGTAAGCTGATGCTATGCTTGTGTGCTACCTTGGAGGCAGCCACCTCCTGCCTTACTAGTAGGCAGTGTTTTGAGTCCTGATATCGACAGGGTTAACCTGCTTTGCTTGACCAGTCGTGGTGACGAAGCCATCACATGACCAGTCGTGGTGATGAAGCCATCACAAGTTTTGAAACACACGCAGCGACTGCGGTGCTGTTGCAGGTCCTGCAGTCTGCTAGCTCGTGTGCACCGCTGATACCATTCAAGGCTAGTCATACAGGCTTCAATCCGCAGCTGCAGTTGTCGCTGTGGCACATCATGAAAGCAGTAACAGTGCAATCAGTCATTCAGTCAGTTTACACTGTCAAGCGGCATAGCAAGCAATGTGACTGCATTCAATGCGCTTACCTTCTTTTCGTCTAGCCTTCTTGCTGTTCTGTATATGCTTGAGGCCTAGCAGCGCAACACCATACCCAGCATCAGCATTCGTAGCTGTTGAGACAGGCACACCAAGCTTACCCTCTCTGATTGCTGTCCAGGCTGCATTCTTTGATCCGCCACCAGCTGTCTTGACAGAAGAGACTGGAGGCGATGCACCAAGAGCATGCAGCAGTGTATAGCATTCACGCTCAATGCGTGCTATAGAGTGCAGTAGGCCGCCTAATTGCTGAGCTCTGCTGCTCGGCACTGGCTCAAGCACAGCCAGCTTGTCAGGATCATTGTAAGGAAACCTCTCGCCTTTGCTGCACAGTGGGTAGTAAGTCTCACCCAGGTCAGTACCCAGATTTGGTGACAGGCCTTCACTTAAGGTCTGCAATTCGTCCTCATCGAAACCTAGCTGTCTGAAGATAGCACAGCCTACATTTGAGGCCCCACCAGCTAGCCACAGGCCATCAACAAGCCTGTGGCTGTACACGCCATGAGCTGAGTTCTCAACACGATGATTGCTGAGCATCTTGATGGCTAGTGTTGACCCTAAACTAGTAACTGCAGCACCCTCTTCAGTCACACCTGCTGCTAAAAACGCAGCTATGCTGTCAGTAGTGCCTGCTACCACAGCACACGAGTCTGCAATGCCGTGCCTGCGTGCAAACGCAGAGCTCACACAGGCCATAACCTCGCCGGGCTGAATCACTCGCGGTAGGCATGCACCTACAGGTAACTGTAGCAGCCAATCGGGCCATGCAATGCCTCAACATCAAAGCCTGTCTTGAGTGCATTGTTCCAATCTGACACATAGGGCTGCTGATGCATATAGCCAGCAACAAAATCAGCCTGATGACAGAAGGACTCCTCAGGATCAAGAGGCTTCTCCTCATGCCAGGTCATCAGCTTCATTAACGCTGATGTGCCACTTAAAGTGGTGTGCTGTGGCGGCGCAACTGCTTTCAACTGCTCTAGTGCAGCCTGTCCATGCTCAGGTGACTCACTGAGCGCATTCCAGTCGTACATGCGTGGTCCTCGAGTGACTGTGCCATCAGAGCTCACCAGCAAACACGAAGCACTTGTGCCACTCACACATATGCTGGCCAGGTTGTGCTTGAGATCTGACGGCACACCATCTAGCAGGGTGTCAACAGCTGCAAGCCAAGCTTCTGGCGTCCTCAACTGTCCAACACCAGACCACTTGAGCTCTGCTTTGTGTTTCACTGCTTTGCGAGCATCTACCACCACAGCACGTGCACCACTGGTGCCAAAATCAAAGCCTAGACTGAAGGCAGCTGCCTGTGTGTACCACAGCCCCAGACACAGCGCTAGACGACACATAGGTTGCCCGCTGCTGCTGAAGCACAAAACTGTATGCTCAGCTCATCGCAGCAATCTTCACGACAGCATCCAAGGTTTTCAACCTACACAGAACGACCTAGCATGTAGCAGCGTCAACGGTCGCTTGTCTCGCTGCACAGCAGCTCGAGCAAGAATTTTGAGCCAGCGTATCATGCGGTACTTTCACGACAACTTTTGGGGTGCCGCGATTTTGTACAGCCAAACACCTTGCTCAACCCACAGTTGATGCTACATTGTTAAAGGTACTTGGCAGCTTTGGTACCCACGTTACCGAGCTTCACAGCGAAGAAGACGCGCAAACACGCCACGCACGGCGCGAGAAAATAGATCTTCCCAAGAGAGACGTTGATAAGGAGTGATGAGCTTGCAACCTCTCAGCCCACCAGAGCACACCACTGCGTCCTGGACGGTCATTGAAAGCAGCAAGGTCCACAGCAGACTGCGAGGAATCGATGAGCTGTTGAGCTATCTCCCTCGAGGCAAGGGGGAGCTTCTCTGCAATGTTTGTGGCAATGACGTTAGCAACGAGTGCCGCATCAACTGTGCTGAGTGCAAGCACCGGCTGCGAGCATCTCCAGAGGGAGCTGACTCTCCTGATGAAGAGATTCAGCCTGAAACAGCAGAGGACGATAGTGATCCTGCAGTCATCCTCTGTCTGCACTGTCTTGTGCAAGGCAAAACCCTACCGTTGGACCCAATGCAGCCTGCCACACACACTCCGGCGCACTCATACACGGTCTCTCGAGCTCTGCCGCAGCTGCTATCCAAAGATGGCTGGACTGCTCAGGAGGAGCTCATGCTAATCAACGGTGTCATGCGATACGGCATCGGCAACTGGGACGAGATCCGCAAACAGGTGTGTACAGAGGCGAACACACAAGACTACTTTTAGTCTTTGCACCGCCTACACTCCTCTCAGAGGCCGTGCTGAGCAGCTCGGCCTGTGCTTTGCAATTGACAGGTGTTCGCCGGCTCAGCGTACAACAGGACGCACAATGAGCTGCGTCGGCACTACATGAGCAACTACTTCGGGAGGGCTGGCCACGTGTTACCACAAGACGCTGGTGATGCTGCCAGCATATGGGACCCTCAGCACCCGGGCCTTGGCAAGCCTCTGGACTGCGACTTTCTGGCTAAGCGCAGGTAATCCGTCTATCTTGCTGAATGAGCCCGGGCTTGGCATGCTTGCTAGGTGTCGTGCAAGCTCTAGGCAGGCGCTCTCACTCAACATCTGTTCTGACTTACCTGTGCGCTTGATGTATATGATCCTGACAGTCAAAAGGAGATTGAGGCGAGAGGATTCGATGCTACCACAGCTACCAGCAACGTGTACTTGACAGAAGACCCTGAGGAGCCTGCTGATGCTGAGAGCGGCACTGTCCCTAAGATGAGGTGTGTTTGTGTGTGTACGATTACACTCAGTAAGCTTGTGGTGTGGTGTGCACGCTTTGTTCCTGCGACAGCTCTCTCTATCACGCCGTGTATGCATTTCATCAGCTCATTCTGTCTCAAGCCGTTTACCCTGTGTTGCTTACTCACTCTGTCTCAAACCATTCACCTTGTGTTGCTTGCTTTGCTCATGCTGCTGAACACGCTGCAGGAGCGCGACTCTCAACAGCAAGACAAGGGCCCAGATGCTTGCACAGCGCAAGGCTTCAGCAAGTACTGGTGGCGTCGTGCAGCCAACCGATGATGACGATCGATATGGCTCTGATGATGATGAGCAGCGTGAGCACTCTGACAATGAGAATGATGCTGCCTCTGAAGAGGAGAACGATGAGGACGGCAACGATGCTGATGATACTGCTGCTGCAGATGCTGATAGTGACGATAACGACAATGAGAATGATAACGACAACGAGAACGATGCTGATGCAATGGATGAGACCGATGATGCTACTGCTGCTGTAGCAACAGATGGCAATGATGCTCAGAATGCTGACACTGATGACGAGAGTGGCGAGACTAACATTGCGGCAACACAGCAAGCAGGAGAAGTGTCTCCAACTGCAGCAGCATCAGCAGCAGCAGCCTCCACAGATATCAAAGCATCATCACCACAAAACGTACACTCTGAGCAGCAACAGCAGCACGAAGATGATTCACAGCGGACTGTCGTTGCGTCTGATGTTGGCAAAGACGCGACTGGTGATGAGGCTACTCAGTCTGAAGCACCACCAACAGCATCAACAGCAGCAATGGCAGCAACTGTAGCAGCAGCAGCACCAGCAGCTGAGGCAGATGCGAAACTCAAGAAGGCTGGGCAGCAACCAACAATCATAGGCTATAGCCATCAAAGAGGAGACTTTGAAATTGAATATGACAATGACGCAGAGCAGGTAAGCTAGCAATCTCACACAGTATGTGTGCACTACTGTCCTGCGTCTCACACCGTTTGCGATCGCTCACAGACCAATGACTTGGCGTTGTCTTATGTGCTTTCATGCTGTGTGCAGGCCCTTGCTGATCTCGAGTTCAGCGACTTGGACACTCCAACTGAGCGGCAACTCAAGCTTGATGTGATTGCTATGTACAACAAGCGCCTTGCTGAGCGTAAGAGGAAGCGTGACTTTGTCATTGAGCATGGCCTGCTAGAGTATCAAGCACTTGCACAGAAACAGAAGACCTACAGCAAAGAGGATCAAGAGCTGATTGCAAGGTTCAGGCCTCTGGAGAGGTTGCGCTCAAGAGAAGCACATGAAGCTTTCATCGCAAACCTAATCAAGCAGAAACAGCAGAGAAGGTACGTACTATCACATGTACAGCGACTGTGTCGTGAACGACTGTGACTTGAGCAGTAACAGTCACCTGTATTGTACTGTACTGCTGACTTAGCATGTCGCTGACTATCACATGTGCAGCGACAATGTTGTGACCACTGTAGCTTGAGTAGTGCTAGTCACATGTGCTGTACTGTACTGTACTAATGTCTCAATCTGCATGCTGCTGTCTCGCAACGTGTATTGTCTTGATACGTGTGTATGACGTGCAGGCATATAGCAAGACTAGTGCAGCTACGCCGAGCAGGGCTGCGCAGTCGTGCAGAAATGAAAGCAGCTAATGAACAGCGACAGAGGACAGCTGAAACATGTGAGGACTACTTCGATGCGAGTTCTACCCCACAGGCTGGTGATAGTGATCACATGGATGTTGATACTGGGCATAGACGTGGCGGCCTCTCACATGAAGACTTGGCTATGAGGTAACGTCATTATGATGTCATGAGCACACACGCGTCATCGGCAGCAACGCATCATGTAGCACTATGTTTGGCAGACCATTCAGTGCTGCTTCGACGAGTCTTGAGCTGTTTGTACTGACTAGAGTGTAACATTCTTGGTCAATCGACTGAATCATCACCGATGATCACGCACCAGCAAAGCGCAACCTTTGTATGATATAGTCGCTAGAGGCTGGGCGGGTCTGACTTGCTGTTGCATTCTATCTTGTGTATCCCTGCTTGGTTTGGAGCAGCATTCCTCCGCTGAGCGAGATCTCTCCTGCTCACATACAACAGTCTGAGGGTGAATTGATCGTCGATGCTAACGGCAACAGGCATCAGCTCGTCACAGCAACAGTCAACAGCAGTAACATCGGCAACTACAGCAGCTGCAATGGCGTGCACTCCGCCGCTGATGGTGCTACACACACGCATGCATCGAATGCACAAGCGCAACAGTATCCCTCAGGAGAAGTGCCTACTCATGCTACTAACGGTGTGGGCATGGAGTGTCCGCCGTAGTGTGTGTCCACGCCGTAATGTTCAGGTTGCTCAATCATATCAGAGATGCTTGCGTGGGTTTCATCAAACGATTGGACACAATCATGAAAATACACGAACGCTATACAAGCGAGTGAGCATGGGGACACGACAGCACGCAAGATGCTGATGCAGCCTACTGCAGGAAGCAGGCAGCCTGAGTGAAACATGACGCGAACTACACGTGAGGGACCACTATTAAGATGGTTTGTCTTCGCAACGAACTTGCGTCTATTGTGCCGTGCCGTGGGATGAACACTTGCTCCATTTCGTCGTCTGACGTCTTCCGAGCCCCAGAGCAAGCGCGAACTCTTGCACAAACACGAAGTTTCGACAGCGTACTTGACTAACTGTGCCGCGCGCGCGCAACAGGCATGACTCCATGGCAGAAGGTCTAAGAAGCGACGACAAGAAATGGGTGACATGACGAAAGAGACTCTCTAGCACAAGCTTGTATTGATTCTTCTATGGCGGCCCTATCAAGATCGCTCTAGATTGCCGCCGAAGCTTGCTGCATCACATGATCCGTCCGTAGCCTTGTCACGGCAGCCCAGTAGCAAGTCTGCTGCTCTCACTATCGCACTGCAAATGTCACGCCTCACTGTGCTCTTGATCTTAGTATACACACGGAGAAGCAGCCTAATTGTCACCCTGAACGACCCAGCAGATCCGTTGCTCCTGGTGCCAGGAAATGACCCCCTAGTCTACCATTTCCAGATCCCAAAGTCCACCGCCCTCTTGCTGCTGCTGCACAGGTGGGTCTGCTGTCGCAGGTGGGATTGCTGGTGCTGTTGCTGGTGCTGGTGCTGCCGCCCCCTGTGTGTTCTGATGGTGCTGCCAGATGGCAAAATGCACCGCCTGTGTGGGCGGCAAGCAGAGCACCTTGTCAGTGTGCAATCGCTGACACGACTTGTATCTGACGAACAAACCTCATCTGAAGAACAGCTCATGCTTGACCGTAGGAGAAACGTAGACTGACCTCGCATATGACCATCCCCATGACGATGGCAAGTACCAGATGGACCCAGGTGAACACGTACATGTCGGGCGCCGGTTCCATCTCAGGCTGATCTTGCAGATTGTCAGTTTGCGATCTCTGCGTGCGCTCATCGCTATCCTTGTACACATCCTGGTGGTCACGACTCAGTACTGCACAGCGCACAGGCAGGCGGAAACCTTCCTCTGCTGGTACACACACTGCACAGCGGCGCAGTACTCGCGTGACAGTCCTAGCTATCGCACGGTAAGCTAGGAGCAGTGCATCGCCACCTCCAACAGCAGCAGCCACCGACACCTTGAGACTTGGAGGCGTGTTGGCCCAGTCACGCAGCTCGTGGACGAACTTCAGCCCCGAGCTAGCTTGTTTGATCACAGGAGGAGAGCACTTTGCGCTGCACACAGGACCTGTCGCAACGCTTCCAGAGCCAGCAGCTGCAGCCAGCGCTAGCAGTAGCATCATCACAACTGCAGTGATCTTTCCTGCCACCAAGTAAGGTAGCATCTTGCAGGAGAGGGAGGTAACGGCCACGAATGGGGATGATTGCAGCTTCTTTGCGTCGCTGATTCGGCGCAGATACTCAAGAAGGTCCGCGCTGCAGTGCCGCCCCTTGCTAGGGCTGCTGGCGGCTGTGTGTGGATCTTCGAGATCCCCTGTCTCATTTTCTGGACCGACGGGTCCTGCGCTTTCTGATTTTCAAAGCAAAAGCAAGGCTGAACGTGAGTACTGGATGTGTTTGTGCCTTGCATCCATGATCTTGGCGTGCAGAGGCAGCGAGGCAACACATGATCTCGTAACGGATCTTATATAGCAGGCTTGCCTTGCTTTTGTGCCTCGTGTTGCCGATAGGATGTTGTCTCCTGCCATCACGCCGTACCAACGCATCGCCAGGTTTGCGTCAGTGCAGTTGCAGCCCACAATACCAACGTTCACGTTTTGTTTGCTTGTTGCAGACACGGCTTTCAAGGCGCAACAGCAAACTTACACGATGCGGATCAGCACAATCTTTAGGGGTATCTTCCTGCTGGGCATGCTATTCCAGCTAGCTCAAAGCAAGAACAATCACACTGGTGAGTCTGGTGCGCAGCACTAATACCCATCGGGCGTAGGCTAAGAATCACTGCCTGACTGCTGCAACAGGGGGACGCAAAGAGAGCGGATTCAGACTAGATCGCTTTGCACACGGTGTAGCCAAGCGCACAGGCAGCTTCTCTAAGGGAGCAGTAAGATTCATCAGGAGCGCACTGCCTAGCAAAGTCAATGGAGGTTAGTCACGGCACAATGTTCGCTTAGCTTTTGTGATACGAGATGAAGAGTGAAGGTCTAAGCTCACGTGTATGTCAACTTTTTCCTCTGTCGGTTGTTGTCCGTGCAGAGACTGACATACCTGGCTTTGAGGACCTCCTTCAAAGGCGCACGCACAATACCAACCAATCATCATCACCATGTGGCATGCAGCAGCCACACTGCGACACCTCTGAGCGAGCTGGAAAGCACACAAGCGGCAGCACCACCCCATTAGCAAGGGACAGCGATGGTGAGTGCAGCTTCTGCATGCCGTTTAGGTGCCGAGGATGCGCTCAAGTTACATGTTTCCTCTCTCCGTTTGCTCTTGCATCGTCAGGTGCCGATGCATCTGAAGATACTGCTCGTCCAGCAGTGACAGAGCCTACAAGGAGCATACTAGAAGGTGTACTGAGCGCAGTCAACAGCCGCGCCGGTCTTCTCACAGAGGCGTTACAATCCGCAATCGAGGGAGGTGAGTTCATGAAAGACCGAGTGGTAGCGTGTGTCATCTTCAGCGTGATCAGAGTTTATCTGCTGTGCTGCATTTGTATCGCTGTCCCCTATAGTTTCAGCGACCTCCAGACGTGCAGACCAGATCACTCATGGCGAGTCTAGCATCAACGATAGCGTCGGACAGCACGAGACACCATCAGAGCAGCAGCAGCAAACTCGGGCATCTGACACATGTCCTGTGCCTGGACCGTATGATCTACCTCAACATGATACAGCTAACCCTTGGAAGGCTGCATGGCGTTGGGCGAAAAGCACCTTGGGTCATGCTATCATCACTCTGCCTAACTTCATGAAGCCAGGTAAGCACAGCTTCATTAACTTTTCAGTGTACAGTGTACCTGCCATGTTCGCTCTAGCTGTCGCACGTACTCACCACAGGAACTGTGTGTTATGCTGTTTGTGCTGTCATCACGATGCTGTACAGCGCCTGAGGAGCCTTTTGTACAGTTCCCTCGTGAATGGTCAGAGCTAGCACCTCAACGAGACAGTAATATAGTGCTGCCATTATCCGATGAGCGCAAACCTACGGAGTCACCGACAGCTTCCAGCTCAGAGGAGAATGATAACACGCTATATGATGCAAAAGAGACGTCAAAGCCTGCCTGGGCGGCTGTTTCTGTAAGCTTCTGGCAGCTTGCATGGGAACGCATCAAATGTCCGATAGGGTATTGCCTGCATGCCAGACACGAAGACCCCAGACACGTTGAGCTTGACATACGCGAAGGTCGCATCAAAGGTTTCGAAGCATGCGAGCCTTGCGTGATTCAGCTCCTGAGCGACATTGCTAAGGGCCACCCGCCTTTCTACACACCAGGCGAAGTGCTGACTTGCCAGCGGTGTCACGAGCTGCAGAACGACGTACACACGTTCACAACTACAAAGTTCCTCATCAGTAACAAGGAGATTGACGACAGGACCTGGCGTTGGAAGCCACACAGGGGTGTGTACCTGGAATCACAGAGGCAGCTGACATACAACGACAAGATGCAGCAGCGGGTCAGTGCACGCGAACTTTCTCAGTATACCACAGCGTCACAGAGTCGGCTGACACAGCATGTATCCTGGTCTCGTTACGTTGCATTCCCGCTGTGACAGGTTTACAAGAGCCAAAACATGACGGCAGATTCTCCAGCGACTGAGCGGCGGGCTCAACAACTCGTCATGGACAATCTCAACCGCTGAACGAACGCTCTCTACCGCACGCATTGCGGCTGCTGGATCTCATGCGATACACTGGTATGTCTCACAAATCTCTAGCCTTAGAGGCTACGTAATTGCCACGCCATTAGTGTGTGCTGTACGCAACAGCAATTCGTTGGGATGTTCCAAACCGTTTGCCCACTTAGGCTTAAGCTGATGCTGCAATCTCAGATTTCGGCCATTCAACTAGCGCTGCATTAGAGCACTGTGTCTGTGCTGGGCACATCGCCTCATGGCGTGTGATGCAGCATGTAGTGACATTTCCACATGCATGCTTGCCTATATGCTGATCCTGTTTTCGAAGACATCACTTGTAGGCCTCCTTATTGGCCTTGCTGCACCAATGAAGCGATCTGTCTGCAATCCACGCTCTTAGGCTGTGCCTTCCGTACATGTGTGCGTTTTGGCGCACAAGATTCGCTAACAGTGCCCATGCGTCTTTTGTGTACGTCCCATGCTCCAGGAGCCAGTGGTCAGCCGAAGACAACTCGCAGCACACGCAATAGCGGATCTTTGAGACGGGCACACAGCGGTGGCGTGCGCCATACACCATCGTCATACCGCAGCACGAGAGCGTCAATCTGGCGACGACAGGGCATCGCACACACACGCAGACAGCGTAGGTCGCAGCTAGCCTCAATGTGGTCATGCTTCCTCGGGTACCGAAATGTGGCACCCTGCGCTACACAGCACAACACAACACAGCACAGCACAGCACAGCACAGACAACAGACAACAGCCACCAGCTGAACGCACATCAACAGTCATCACACACTTTGCTGTCTCTCTGAGGGGTGTGCGCAGGTATGTGCGTGTGCGTGTGACCGATAGTGCACGCATCTCTACGTCAGCTGTCAGCATTATGCATGCAAAGCGACGTCTCATCTCAATCCGACCCTGTAGGCTTCGCGCGCTATAGTATGAGACCTCTCTCGGCACACTCACGCTAGGGATTAAGCATTCCTCTCTCCTTACCTTGACCCCCTTTACAACCCTATGGTCCTCAACCATCGGGCGGCTTCACATTACATCAGCAGCCATTTGGCTACCAGCCAGATAGCCACACATAGATAGAAACAGCTTCATTGCTTTCTCAGCACACGCACATTTTGACACACTGCAGCACGACTACAGCACAGCTCTGTACATAGCAACTGTACACACAGCAACAACAGCACACGCAGACGAACAGAGACACGCGGAAACAAACAGAGACACAGGCATGAGCCTGTGTGAGCGCAACTAAGCCTTGCGTGAAGAAGGGTGACCCAGACACACATCTTTCAAACAGACAGTTGCCCAACAAAACACACCCACCATGATGCATAGGGGCATAACGCGTCCACTCATTCAACTGCTGTCATACACACAATCTCTGTAGTGACCGTCCAATGCACGCTACGGGTACATGCGACTCAATTGCTACGCAACATGCTTCACGGTCGATATGCGCGAACGTCAAACAGTAGACGATCAAGGATTGGACTCTGTGTAGATTGCTGCTGTGTCATGCAACAAGAAGGCTACAAGCTTCGCTACAAACCATGCTCATCAACAAGTCACCATCTACAGCAACGTCAACAGGACGGGTCAACGCAACTGGTCAGGTCAAGTATGCCTCTACGTATATGTTCTACATAGCTTGTTCGTTCGCGTGTACAGCATGCCATGCGCTGCATTTCAGTCTGAATTTTAATTTCATTTCAGCATCAGCTGTCGCCTGGGCTTCCTTCGCAGCTTGCACATTCTGGTGCAACGCGTCCTTCGAGACCGCACGTCGCGTTCCGTTGCATGCGTACGCGCACGTTCAAGTCAGTCTCATTGCTCGTCTGCTCCATGATCACAATCGTGTCATCTCGCTCGTCGCTGTATTGTGGGAACGGATGTTCGCCGTGTGAACATGCGCCAACTATCTGCAACTTCAGCTTTCATCAATACAACGTCAAGATCATTGCGCGCGCTCTCGCGTCTGTCAGTCTTGCGCGCGTGTCACATTCGCACAACGGTGCATTGTACTTTCGCCTCAGCGTCCACAGCAGGGTATCAGGTACGTACAGCATGATATAACATCTGAACTATCACGTGACCAGACAGATACCGGCGAGTATCTTGGTGAGTATGGGCATCGGCACCTTCGACACACACGTCACTGGAACAAGATGGCACGAAGCACGGGTAGCAGCACACAGCATGACACAGACACAGTATCAATCACTCAGAGCATCCTTTGATCGTCTAGCACTCGTGACCTTTGCACTTTAGCTTGCAGCAAAGGGTGATGTTCGTCACGAGAACAAGACCTTCTCGCATGTGCACCACTCGAAGCATTGTTGTCTCGCTGTAGCAATCACATATCAGAGTCCCATGCCTCGTGAGTCGTTTGCGTGTGGCGGACTAGTAAAAGCAGGGTGCGTGTGTATAGCTGTGGAATAGATGGGTGTGCGATGTCATTGCTTCTTGCATCCAACCAGCGCGCACAGACAAGAAACGCAAGGTTCAGTCGCTCAGCTAGCTGCAACAACAACAACAACAACACAACGACGAGACTCTGTTCTGAGCTGAGTCAACAGAGAGAACGCACACTCATGTCTGTACCATGTGCATGCAGACAGTCAAAAGTATATGAGACGCGAACCTGCAAGAGCCGCGCTGCGAACCGCAAAGACGTACACAGGGCGATACATGAAAGGTTCTTGCAGAGTGTATACAGTGAGAACACCATGTTGTTGCAGCTAGCACACAACGCATGCAGGCAGGCAGTCTGCTATGAGACGCAGACACACAAACACACACAAGACACGAGAGAGAGAGTGAACGGGAAACAGGCAGACAGACAGACAGCAAGCAAGCAGTACAGAGGTCACAGCGCCACAGATGACATGCTGTGTCACTCTTGAATGACTGCAATCACAACAGCAACAGCAGCAACAGCAACAGCAGAAACACCCTGCTCCGTTCCTTTCAGCACACAAGCTAAGCATGGCCGTGAAGCACAACAGCTACAACAGCAGGTCATGCATCAGCAGTACACTACACAACATTACACTACCTCTACAAATGAGGTGTGAACATTGGCGGCACCAGTCCTATCTATCCCATTTTTAGCCGCCGAGGGGTGCTTATTCCGTATAGCATAGTATGCTCAAGGCATGCTGCTCACTTGCCGAGAGAGTATCATACAGTGTACTTTTACACTATAGCGTAAGGTAGCTTAAGGTCACATCACATGCTTGCATGCTGCTGACGTAGAGACTTGCACTATCGTGTTATACATACTATCCGCACACGCACACGTACACACGCACGCACACGCAACTCACAACCTTGCACCCCGCTATAAGAGATGCTACAAGCGCCAGTGCTTATGGCCGTCAGTCGAGACACAATGGCTGCCACATGAATCACCCGTATGAATGGCAGCTGGTGCATTGGTCACGATCAATGGACAAGGCAAACAGCAGACAAGCTACTACAGAGCACTAGCAATGATATAGCAAGCGAAAGGCTCGGTTGGAGATATGCAGGGTTCTGTTTGCAGGGTTCTGTTAGTGTGACATGTGACGTTATGATGCAGCGCATGGTAACCGATGCATACAGTGGCGATGTTTGACTGGCTAGACGGGCAATGTGCATGCTGAGGTTTCATCGGGCTTTCTCTTTTAGCGCGATAGACTGCTGCAGTCACGAGCAAGCACACACGTATGACAGCGCCAGCGCAAATTGACGTTTGAGCTACGGTTCACTGCAAGGAAACAACGCAGCTTCTCGCTTCTGCTGGGCTAAAGACGCGATGCAATACTGAGAACTGCTGCTAGAGAGATGTGGTGCTGAAAATGAGCGATGTGATATGAGCGAGCGAGCGAGCGAGCGATTGCAGGGATCAGCAAGGATCTGTTGCAGTGGAGTAAGGATGCTGCTTGAGGCATCGTGTGGTATGCAGTCTACACTACTGGGCTTTGAGAGGCATGCAGCTTTGCACCTCACGACACAAGTTGAAGGCATCACATGCTACACTTCATGATCGAGGTACACGCAAGCTTCTTCATATGTGGTAGTATCAGACATTCTCGCTACAAGCTTATGGTCTTGCGTCCGTGCTTGATCATATTTCGTCGTTTCTCCCAGCGAGGAGTCTTTCATCAGGTCATCACATGGCTTGTTGCAAGTCCATCGTTGCGCATGTCTGACTTCCGTTGCTAACTGTCTTGCTGCAGGCTGGCGAATGAGAGTGGAGCGGATGGCGACACATGCAGACGTGCCTACATGGGAACGGTACATTGAGTAGTAGCAACGGTTTGAGTGGCTGAAGCGAACGACAGCAGCTTGAGAAGTTAGACATGAAAAGTCAGGCACGAGTCATGACACAGAGCGGTCACACAACAACAGCTCAAGATGCGAGGCATAGCTCGTGCATCACAACAGCCGGCAACACGGCAGTAACATCAGCTGTTAGAATGACAAGGCAACATAGCACAACACTGTTGCTCAAGACACGCCTACATACAGGCAGGCAGTACACGCATGCAAACTGAACTTGCATGCATATTGGCAGCGTCTTATATGACCATCAGATTGGGTGCAAGTACACACAATGCACAAGAGAGAAGGTGCCACTCAGCACCGATGCAAGCAGTCATACAACACGACTGCTTGGCAAGAACGGAGCCTACGCTTTCTGCCATTCTAACATGCGATTTTGTATCTGACGTGATCTTCTAAGACGTGCGTGTCACCCTTCTTCCGACTGTCTGACAACACACACTCCCTGAGGGCACAGTTTGATCGATGCTGTCTCGTAGCGATGGCTCTCGCCGTGCAGAAAAGCGGATTGCTTCGCGAATCACTTGCAAGGACTTGCATCAGCTGCCAACGTATGAACGTGTGTGGCTCGCAGCACAGCACCTCGTTCGACGAGCGACACTGTGATGGCATGTGTAGGTCAGAGCCACTGTACGATTTCCAAGCGACAGAAAGCATCATCCAGAACCAAGCGTAAACAGTACAAACCCTTGTTGCTGAGATGTGGTCTGATCGTTGATGCATTAACGCAATCATCATCCAGTCCGCACTCATGACAGCACCGATTTTGGTAACGGTACCTCGTTCTCGTACACCTGCAGAAGCAAAATTCATGCAAGACACAGCACACATCGATACTGTGTACACTGGTGCTGCCTCGCTGAGACGCGCTTACACAATATACTGCTTACCTGTTCAACTGTCTGCCGCTTTCGAATGAGGTGCAGCTCGCCTTGTTCATCAAGCATCACTTCTGGTGCCTCAGGGAAGGAGTTGTAGTTCTTAGCGCTCATGCCACTGACATAGGCACCACAGCCTTCAACGACACAGATATCACCTATCTTTGCCTCTACTAGCTCACGCTCTGCAATCACGTCTGGCTCCCCTGTACATTCGCATGCACACAGTCGCGACAAAAGCCAGTCAAGATCAGACACTCAACGCATGCAGTCTCTTAATACACCAAAGCAGTGCATAGTTTGATCCTGACAGCAGCTTACCAGCTGCAGGTGTGAGAATGTCTCCACTTTCGCAGCAGTGCCCAACAACAACATAGTTCTGAGTGGTGCCTGATGACTTTCGTCCTGCTTTTTGCAGTATCACGAGTGGATGCTGAGCGCCGTATAGGGATGGCCGCAACAAGTCCGTCATGCCTGCATCCAGCTGTCATGACACGTGTGCACACGATGACATACAGCAGCAGCGCATACAATGATGCGAAGCACGATGACACATTCACAGTACTGGACATCAGGTGACATGTCACTGCTACGATAAGCGACGTCGCAGAGCGCACGTACCTTGATGAAGGTGTGGCCTTCTGCACCAGTAGACACAATGTCCTGCACAGTGGTCACGAGAGAGCCAACATTTGCTACCAGGAAAGTGCCAGGTTCAATCTCCAGATGCAATTGGCGTCCAGTCTCTGCTGCAAACTTCTCAAAATCCTTGCGCACAGGCTGACCTATCTTAGCCAGGTCGGTGCTAGTCTCATAGTTCATCCTGCCAACCTGCAACGACATAATTCAAGGCAACAACATCGTCGTGTCAGCTTGACGAGCAGACGATCACTGCATGAAGCATTTGTTCACCAAGCACATTACATAAACACACTACACCAGACGCACCTTGTAGCCGCCACCGAGGTTCAGATGTGTTGCCTCCACGAATCGCCTGACAATGTCCAAGCTGAGACCGCTGACTTGCTGCCATACTGCAGGGTCTGACCCTGACCCAATGTGAGTGTGAATTCGGACGACCTTGAGGTTGTACTTCAGCGCTACTTCTGCTGCTTCGTCTAACTGAGATCGCCGCATGGAGCACCGAACACAGGATCTGAGTGAACGTTGCGTTGCAGACGCATGCAGCAAGGTAAACATCTAAGTACCTGCTCATGCCAGATGCCAAAAGAAGAGGAAGGTCCTCCTACATTCGTACGCTTTGTACCTCCGCTTCCAAGGCCAGGGTTCACACGCAGACCTACTTCGTGTCCAGGAAGCTGAGTTCCTACAGCCTCAAGCTGCAACATCGAGGCGCATTCTTTGTGTGAGTGTTCTGTACTTGGTGTCAGCAGCATCCTCTGATGTCGATGCAGTGCGTAAACTGCATTTTGGCTCTCACCTGAGATAGCGAGCATGCGTTGATCTTCACGCCTTGTCGCAAGAAGTCTGCGAAGTCATGAGGTAGCTCCTGTGTTGACAGCGACATGTGATCAGCTGGAATGCCTGCTGACAGCGCTCGTCGGACCTCCCAACATGAGGATGCGTCTATGTGCAAGCCCATGCTGTATAGAAATGAGGCAAGCACATCACTGATTTCAGCTATCCTGCACGCCTAGCTACTGGAGTATATACTTGCTGCAGTGCACGATTCCGAGCGCAAACCTGTTGAAGAGTTGAAGTACTGCAGCGTTCGGGCAGCTCTTCATGGCGAACCGCACAGTCAGGCCGTATGCGTTGGGAAAGTTGAGGCACTGCTGCGCGTTCGATCGCAATAGAGCTGCATCATAGACGTATGCTGGGGAGCCATACGTCGTCCTGACTGCCTCGGCTTGCTGTGCACAAGTAACGATGGTCAGACAGTGGGACACATTCACATGAAGCACTGCGTGGGCCTTGCAAGCTCACAGCGCAGTACAAGTCTCACCTCCTCGCTCAGGAACCGTAGCTGCTCCAGGCTGCTGCTCTTCTCTGTACTGCGCGTGTCAACTTGCACTGCAGGAGCGGCAGTTGAGGCTTGTAATGCTACTGCTGCTGTTGTCCTTGTTGTTCTTGTATGGCTGCTGCTGCCAGCATGGTGTACGAAACAGTGGCTGCATTGCAGCACTGCCAGCAAACCAAGTCCTGCTGATGCAGAGCGACGTCTGCTCATCCTGGTCATGTTGCTGCTTTGTTGTTCTCGGGAAAAGATTGACTTTGCCAGCGGTGTGCATTTGCGAGACGCAGGGGGAGATCCATGCAGCAACGCACCCCATGTAAACGTGGTGTTGGCAGACTGTCAAGCCTCTTATGCAAATGTAGGCCAGCTGCGATCAGCGTCAAGCCGCACACCTCCGAGATTTGGATCTTGTGCGCCGACCGCACACAGGGTGAAAACAGGCAGAGCAACAGGGAAGCTGCATCCCCTCGGCAGCTTGCGTGCATAGAAGATTCTGCCAAGGTGATCGGCAGAGGGACAAGCAGTCGCCTCAGCAGCAATCCTCGTTCTTGCTCTGAAGACTTGTGGACTGCGACAGCCAGTTTGGGCTGCTCTTTTGTATCGGACACGATCAGCGAAGTGTGTCGGCACAAGGCTCCACAACGTTCGAGCCTCATGAGAGTTCTCCGTGACGAGAGAAAGAGCTGGAGGATTGTACAACGTTATGATGAAAGCGAAGAGGTTGTTCGTCAAGACTCTGCAATACACTTACTAAAGCACGAGCAGAGTCAACATCGCTACTGCAGTCTGTGCTGGTCTTGTCAAGCTGCTGTGATATGAGAGGGTATCACCTCTCTGTGCAATGGCAATGCGACCGGTCAGGGTTCGCATTTGTTGTCGATCGGTCTCGTGCACTGAAGCGCGGAGAGAACACCGTCGTGCTGCTCAGCGCTGGCCTTTCTGTAGACAGCATGTCTGCGAGCTTGCCACTTGACTGCTTGCATACGAGACCCAGGCACAGCTCAAGCTCAAACGCGCGCAGAATGCGTGCTAGCACATGACATTGCGGCTTTGATTCTCGACGAGCAGTACCGTACTCTATCTCTCCGGAGTTTGCATTTCCAAACGAACGCATAATTGATGGTGACAGGCGTGTTGCAGTCAAAAATCCGTCAAACAGTTCTGTTCTCAGGGCTGCCTGTATGGGTGCTGAATGGCACCTTGTGCATTTGTGTGTGCTTGCACCTCATTTGTGGCAAGTGAGACGCTTTGTCTCTGTGTAAGTTAAGTCTCGTTGCCTGCGCGTGCTTCCTGCGTACAGGCGTGCCTTCGCCCTTTCTGTTGCCCTGTGTCGCCTCATACTTTGTTAGCTACTTTTCTGCAATACTCGCCCGCAGTGATGTGACGGGCTGTGCATTGTCTTTCGCGCCGTCGTCTGACTGCACTGTCAGTCAATGTGCGACCATTCTGTCTTATAGTCTTGTGCCTAACTCCTCAAGCTGCTGTCGTTTGCGTCAGCTACAAACGGCTGACGCTGCATCTTCCAATCCCGTGCAGTCGCATCTGCATGTGTCGCCGTCTGCTCCACTCTCATTAGCCAGCCTGCAGCAAGACAGGATCATAAACACAGTTACATACGCAATGATGGACATGCTCATCAACCCTTGTTACTCTCTGACGATAGACACACGCGAACTGAAGAGATAAAGTTGCTCAGCGCAACAGACTACGACTATGCTACGGACGCAAGAGCACAAGCAGACCAACTTATAGCGAGCGTGTCTGATACTATCACGTGTACTGAATCGCTTGAGTGTACCTCGATCATGAAGTGTAGCATGTGGCGCCTTCAAGTTGTGTCGTGAGGTGCAAAGCTGCACACCTCTCGAAGCCCAGTGGTATAGACTGCATGCCATACGATGCCCTCGAACGGCATTCTTCTTGCATCGCAACACAGCTCACTCATATCACAGCGGTAATCTGTTAGCACCACCTTTCAGGCAGCTAGTGTCAGTGGCGCATCACGCTTTCAGCTTAGTAGTAACAGTCGCTGTAGCAGCTGCATCGTATCCGTACCGTGTACTGCAGCTCATGTCTGACTGTTGCGTTGTTGGTGTTGCACATGGATTCTCACTCATGACTGCAGTAACGTAACTGCATGACTGCTGCGTAAGCAACAGCGCAGTAGTGTCTGCATGCCGCTCACGTGCTTGTCAAACAGCAACACTGTGTCATGCACTGCATCTCAGCTTGAAAAAGGATACTCGTTGATAGAGCTTGTCGCTTGCTGTGTCGTCATCACCAGTGCTCTGTAGTAGCTTGTCATTGTGTGCGTGTCCACTGATCATCATCAGTGTGCCTATGTGTCGTTTGCGGTAAGGGCCTGATGTGGCTCCACTGCCAACACTGGCGTCTCTCCAGCCAATAGGGATGCAAAATTACGAGCGAGTGTGTGTGCGTGTGTGTGCGGCTAGTATGTGTGACACGATCGTGCAAGTCTCTACGTCAGCAGCATGCAAGCATATGATGTGACCTTGAGTGACCTTACGCTATAGTATAAAAGTACACTGTATGATACTCTCTCGGCAAGTGAGCAGCATGCCTTGAGCATACTATGCTATACGGAATAAGCACCCCTCGGCGGCTGGAACGGGATAGGACGGGACTGGTGCCGCCAATGTTTACACCCCATTTGTAGAGGTAGTGCAGTGTTGCGTAGTGTACTGCTTATGCATGACCTGCTGGTGGGGCAATGGGTAGGATGTGTCTGCTGTTGCTGCTGCTGCTATGCTGCAGTTGCAGCCATTTCAAGAGCCGACACAGCAGGTCATCTGTGGCGCTGTGACCTCTGTGTTGCTTGCTGTCTGTTTCTGGTGCGTTCCTGTTCTCTCGTCTCTCCACTGTGTTTGTGTGTCTGCCTCTCATAGCAGACTGCCTGCGTGCGTGCTTCATGTGCTAGCTGCAACAATATGGTGACCTCACTGTATCCGTTCTGCAAGAACCTCATCTAACGCCCTGTGTACATCTGTGCTGATCGCGGCGCGGCTCTTGCAGATTGGCGTCTCGTATAGTGTTGACTGTCTATAGTGTACTCTTGACCGTCTGTACGCACATGGTACAGACAAATGTGCGTTCTCACCGGACTCCACTCCAAGTAGAGTCCCGCTGTTGTTGTTGATGTTGTTGTTGTTGCAGCTAGCTGAGCGACTGAGCCTTGCGTTAGTCTGTTCTGTTTGTGCGTGCTGTTTGGATGCAAGAAGCGATGACATTGCACATTCATCTATTCCACAGCTATACACACGCACCCTGCTTTTACTAGTCCGCCACACGCAAACGACTCACGAGGCAATGGACTCTGACAGGTGATTGCTACAGCGAGACAACAATGTTTCAAGTGGTCACATGCGAAAAGGTCTTATGCTCGTGACGAAAATCACACTTTGCTGCAAGCCAAAGTGCAAAGGTCACGAGTGCTTGACGATCAAAGGATGCTCTGTGTGATTGGTGCTGTGTCTGTGTCATGCTGTGTGCTGTGTGTTGCTACCCGTGCTTCGTGCCATCTTGTTTCAGTGACGTGTCCTTGAAGGTGCCGATGCCCACACTTACCATGATACTCGCCGGTATCTGTCTGGTCACATAATGGCAAAGATGTTATGTTAAATGTTCATACCTGATCCCATACTGTGGACGCTGAGGCAAAAGTACAATGCACCGTTGTGCGAATGTGACACGCGCGCAAGACTGACAGACGCGAGAGCGCGGGCATCGGTTGACGCAGTCATGACTTAAGCTGAACTCACAAATGACAGGCATACGTGGACACGGCGATTGCTCGTTCGCAAGACGCGGCGACGAGTGAGATGACACGCTTGTGATCATGAAGCAGGCGAGCTATGGCACTGACTCGAACGAGTGCATACCCATACGCCTGTACTGGTCTGACTAAATAACGGAACGCGACATGGAGTCTTAAAGAACGCTGTGCACCAAGTTGTGCAAGACGCGAAACAAGCGCAGGCTGACAGCTAACGCTGAATACCAAAGGGTCGGACTGACACGCAGCGGATGGCATGCTGAACACGCGAACGAACAAGCTATGTACAACATATACGTAGAGGCATACTTGACCTGACCAGTTGCGTTGACTCGTCTTGTTGTCGTTGCTGTAGATGGTGACTTGTTGGAGAGCATGGTTTGTAGCGGAGCTTGTATCCTTCTTGTTGCATGACACAGCACCAATCTACACAGAGTCCAATCCTCGTTCGTCTGCTATTTGACCTTCGCGCATGATGACCGTGAAACATGTTGCGTAGCAATAGAGTTGCATATACCTCTAGCGTGCATTGAACGTTCATGACAGAGATTGTGAGCATGACAGCAGTTGGATGAGTGTACGCACCATGCGTGTATGCATCACGGTGGGTGTTGTGCCTTGTTGGGTGACTGCTTGATTGAATGATATTTGTGTTCATGTTTGTGTCGCCCTTCACGCAAGGCTCAGTTGCGCTCACACAGGCCCATGCCTGTGTCTTTGCTCGTCTTTGTGTGTCTCTGTTTGCCTGCGTGTGCTGTTGTCGCTGCGTGTTGTGTCGCTCTATGTACAGTTGCTATGTACAGAGCTGTGCTGTAGTCGTGCTGTAGTGTGTGTCAAAATGTGGGTGCTGAAAAGTGCTGATGCTGTGTCTATCTATGTGTGGCTATCTAGCTGGTAGCCGGATGACTGCTGATGTAATGTGAAGCCGCCTGATGGTTGATGACCATAGGGTTGTAAAGGGGGTGTAAGGTAAGGAGAGAGGGGTGCTTGATCCCTAGCGTGTGTGTGCCGAGAGAGGTCTCATACTATAGCAAAGCCTGAATAGTCTAATCGACATGAGATACGCTTCGCATGCATAATGCTGACAGCTGACGTAGAGAGACTTGCACTATCATTCATACATACACGCACACGCACCTCCCAATGCAGTCCCCATAGGATTTCACAAGACCTGTGTGTGATGCCTGTTGATGCGCTGTGTTGTCAGCTGATGGCTGAACTGTACGTTGTGCTGTACTTGTTCGTTAGAGTGCCTTGAGTCGTTTTTTGTCTGTGTGACTGCGCCAAAGGACTGGTTGGGTGCTGTTGCTGCGTGTGTCGTGAGGTGTGCAAGTCAGTGTCACCCAGCGGACCCTGAAACAGTATGAGAGCATAGACAAGAGAACCCACATTGTGGTGAGACCATCCCGTCCAGCATGTAAATACAACAAGGGGCGCAACATAACAAGTCAGAAGGCCTGCAGCCGCAGAACACACGCGCCGATCAATTGCTGATCTGAATACTGTCGGTCTGTCCAAGACGGGCAGCAACAACGATGAATGACTCACGTGAGCTGATGTCCCAGCACACGTAGCGCAGCAACATAAGCACATATCCGACGCATAGACAAGCTGCATGTAAGCGCACGCAACAGCCCTGCCACACTCAAGTGTCATCAGCATGTGAGCGGCAGCAGATGAAGCGCTGCGTTTAACAGTCTCGTTGAATCGTAAGGGTACGGCCAACGTCGGTGTGTCACAAGCAGGAGCAGCGTTGCGCAGTCCAATAAACTGGACCGGACTGCTTGGAATGGGGTACGGTAGAACAAACGAAGACGTCACATTCGCTCTGAAGTTACTGACCTGGAAGCGTGAGTGCGCTTGGTGATCTGTGTAACATCATACACGTGAGATGTCGCTCCCACTGTTTCATCCTTCGTGTCCAAGAGAGAGGACTGTTTCATGATGTGGAGCAGACAGGCCGCTCTGTGTATCAGTCTGCATGTCTGCGAGTGTGTGATAGCGTGTGTTTCGAGTGATGAGCTTGTATGCGCACCAAGCCGGTCAAACAGCAATGTCAGGCTTGTGGCCGCGAAACAGCGACTAGCGCATAGGTCACTGAGGTCACTGTTATGCTGATGTTGATACAGGAACTAGCTTGCAGCAGCTGTGTCCATGTGCTTGATATGCACTGCTGCTACTCTCGTTGCGGCGGGTCAGTTTGTTCGCCGTGCTGTCCGTCACGAGGGCTGCGCACAACATGAAACACCAAAAGACAGCGGTATGTTCCGTACAACGACTGAGTGTTGATGCACACACGAGGGCCACAATATTGCACGCATCGGGAACTGCGAGCTGCGTACTGGACTGGAGCAATACAGGTGCACGGTTTGCTACCGTCAAAGTGCACTGACCTAGAACGTGCCTGTATAGTGTCGGGTTCAGAAGTCATGATGTACCATCCTCCATTCATAAGGTCCATAGACACTTGCTGATTATATCGGTTAGCCGCCGCTGAGCCTGACCAACGTTTGCGCTGCTGAGAAAGCTGTGCAACGGCATGCAGCAACGAATCACGAGAGGACAGATTGCTGAGACGTGCTTGTTCGCTCATGGCTCAAGCTTACAGCTGCAAGCGGGTCAAGGAAAGGCATGCTACATACCGGTTCAAGCAAGCTGTTCTTCACAGCCTGTCGGACGACAGTGAAGAAATGACCCAGGTGCTTCTTGTAGCGCCACTGCACTTGCTCTAGTTCATCATTCTCAACAAAGAACTTTGTAGTTGTGAAGGTGTTGTGAGGATTCTGTACAAGCTGTTCGCAGCGCGAGCACGTCAGCTTTTCATTGTGCACGTAGGTCATAGGCGGCCTCCCTTTCGCGATATCATTCATTAGGTTCACGATGCATAGCTGACACTTGTCATAGCGTTTCAGTGCACCGGTTTCTGCATCATGTACTGCATGTCGAAGGTCCTTGTACCTAGGAGGGACATAGGTACCACCTTTGCATGCCTGCACCGCACCTAGTACTCTCTCATGCATAATTTGTAGAGAGCTCACAGATACAGGTCTGCCAGTCAGTTTGGGCAAAGGTTCTGGGCTAGGTGCTGATGTGTGCTGCGACTGTTGTTGTTTGTTGTTTTGCTCAGGTGGAGGCTGCTGTGATTGCTGCGCTTTAGCTCGTAGTGTTATTGTTGGCTCTGCATCGCCGTTACATTTGTGCTGACGCTGCCTTGACTGATGTCGTGGCAAATGCTCAGCGCCTGTCACCGTCAATAACGTACATATCGCAATGGGTTCAGGTCAGCGCGCGCTGTGAAGTGTCAACGCATGCGAGCTGGTGTACAATATAGGAGATCTCAACTGTCCCTACCTCTATCAGTCTTTCTAGTGAACGCATGGCCTACAGCATCGAGAGTCCGTTGCACACTAGAGCTAACTTCTTTCAGCAATCCGCGTTTGTTGCCCTTAGGTGCCTGATTGCCATTGTCATCCTGGTCGGAAGCTGCTGCAATTAAGAGTGTAAGCACACTTTCGAGTCAAGAGCACCAAAAGCCTCGCGTCAACATGCGCCTCCTTGCTCTTACCATTATCGCCATCAAATGTATGGTATGGTTCAATAGGAGCATCTGTTGTGCTCACAAAAGGCTCAATTCCGATGTGATTTTTGATTGTAGCCTCGTCGTGACCCTCAGAGCCTGTCGCTGATAGCATTGAGCAAGGGCAGCAGGCAATAAAGAGAAGATGGATCACATTGTGCAGCTTGCATGCACATTAATTTCGCCCTACAACATGGCGTTCTAACCATTCACACGATAACTTACCCTTGTGCACTGAAATAGGCGGTGCGTGTTTCTGATGTGAGCTGCCTTTGTTGATACGCTCCCACGTACGCTGCAAAAAGCTTACAGACACAGATGCTTCAACAAGTCGTGGCTGTGGCATATCTGCTGTTTCCGTTGGCTCCTGGTTCCCTGTGTTGGAGCTGGAAGCTGTCGGTGACACTGTAGGTTTGCGCTCATGATATAATGGCAGCACTGTGTTGCTCTCCCTCTGAAATGCTAGCTCTGACCATTCACGAGGAAACTGTACAAAAGGCTCCTCAGGCGCTGTACATCAGGAACGGAAAGACAAGCCGCCACAGCAACGATGTTTGGCATGAACAACTGCTGGAGGCTGATATGATACGTGCGCAGTTATCGTGCTGCCGTGCTAACCTGGGCTCAAGAGCTTAGGCAGAGTGATGACAGCATGACCCAAGGTGCCTTTCGTCCAACGCCATGCAGCCTTCCAAAGGCTAGCTGTATCATGTTGAGGCTGATCATACGGTCCAGGCACAGGACACGTGTCAAGTGTCGCAGATTGTTCTTGTTGCTGTTCTTGCTGCCCTGCTCGTGCCTCGTCCTGTGGCTTGCTATCTTTAATGCTTGACTCGTCATGAGCTGTCGATCCTGCACGTCCAAGGGTTGATGATACTGTAAGGGACAGCAGTAC
>CAXIVC010000025.1:0-29040 GCA_964035585.1 Polytrichum formosum | reverse complement strand
ATGCTCCGTTATCGTGAAGTCACGAGCAGCGGACACAAGAGACATCGCCTGCAGCCTCACGTAGTCGTCATTGACGTGCGTGCATCATTGCGCTTGTGATTGTGTGTTGCATATCTGCCCGCGTACCTCTCTCTAATCGAAGTGTGCATGATCGTAAGCCTGCCGTCAATGTCACAGCTCTCGCGTCTGTGATGTATGCGCGTCAAGCCTTTGTTGCACGAGCTCATAGAGCGAATGCTGTGTGTCGCAAGTCGCAGCTAATGCGGTGTTGCTGTTTGCCACTTGGTCGCACTGGCTGTGTATCTGACTGCTGCTGCGGTAGTAGCAGCGAATATGACTTGAAGCGATCCTGTGTGACGAATGGAACGTAGCACTCTGGTTGATGAATCTTCGCATGCTCAAACGCTTATGACCAGTATGCTCGCTCGCATCTCTTGTCACAGGAAGATGTCGTATCGACCTGCTGCATCGATTACGCCGGGTAGAAAGTGCTGCGTCTGTGTCGTGTATCAACATGCTTTATGACTTCATTCATGTTCGCGTACCGACTCTCTTCGATCTGCGTGTGCCGTCCCTTTCTCGTGACAGCTTCTGAGCATGTACCAGCTTGTGTTCATTGTGCTGAAATGCATAGCACATAGGCAGCCAGTAGCTCCGTATCTGCTTGCTGCATCACTGATGACATCCTGCGTAGTACTCGGGTCAATCAATTGCCTTTGCATGCTGCATCGCAAGTCCTTAGCTAGGACAGCGTTGTATTGCCCTCCTTGATGCTCATTGTGCGACCTGTCCCAGCCAGCTTATGAGCTTGAAGTGACGTATGGTTACTTCATGTGCGACTGCTCATGATCACTCATGACCTCGAAGCTATTCTTCGTTAAAAGCTGATGTTCGCTGTACACGTGTGCCGCGCTGCTGCCCCACCTCAAGCAGTGAGTGCCAGGACTGACTGTGTGACTCTATAGTAGCATGATGTTTGTGCGTTGTCTCTGACTTGACACGACGTGCTCTGCTCTGCGTGTCTGAGTCGTGTTGCTAATGTGCAACAAGCTTTGCAGCTTCCATGGACGATGCGAAGCGTGCTTGACACTCATTCACTGAGGACTGCTGTCCCATAGAGCGCACTCAACATTGAAGGCGACAGTGGTGACAGAGTGTGCTAGGCTGTGCGCGTGTACGTTCAACTTGTTGACCCATGTTCCATGTCGACAGGAGCATTCGCATCTTGTACTGGTCGCATACCAGCAGAAGGGGCGCCATGGTGCACAGCCCCAGTTGTAGCAGCAGCAGCTGGCTGTTGAGTCACTGGTATCGCCTGGTGTTGACCATTTTGCTGCTGCTGTTGTGCTGCTGCTGTTGTGCTGCTATGTGCTGGAATATGTTGCTAAGTTGCTGCTGCCCCTGTGTGGAGCATCCGCTGGCGTGCAGTAGCCACCAGCATCTGCGTCCTCTACAGCTGCTGCTGTATCGATAACTGCTGAGGCACTAGCCTTGGAGCTCCAGGGCCTGTAGTGGGAGCTGCGTGGCGCTTACACTCCTTGTGTTGAAGTTTCTGATCTCTGAATTCCGGAACTGGGAGGAATCTGGACTGATGTAAGGGCTGTTTTCACAAGCATTCCCCACCGTACCATGTCGCTGCCGTTGGCCTTCCCCACTTGCACCGTGTCTAGCATCGCTGGAGTGGCTAGCACAGTCTGCAGCGCAATTCTTTGCCTCAGTGTCTCGATCGCGTTACATCATAAGTCCTCTTGGTGAATCAGTGATTGTTGCCGGTACTGCTGAGGTTTCCGACCATAAAAACATGCTGTTGCATGTTCTGTGAGGTCATCGCTCGTTGATGTCAAGCAGTCTGTCATGTGACGAAGCAAACTCGCTGCAGTGAGCGCATTTGTGCAAAGCACTCACACGACTCTTTTCAATGAGGCTGGAAAGCCCAGGTTCTGGCAGTGCATCGTGTCATGCAACTGTCAATCACATTGCTTGTAGTATGACAGCTGCTGATGATTCACACAGCCTGAATCGATCTCTTTCGGTGCACTGCAGCCTATGGTAACGGGTCACAAGCCCGTGCTTTGATTTCAGAGCAAGTCAGCTTCAGCCGCCCACCAGCTTGCTAGGCACGTTCCGACAGCAACTATATCTTTGATGCTGCTGTGTGCATCAGAAAATCTAGATCTTTGGGATGCGAGATACATACGTTAGCAAGATCCACTTGCTTCCTATGCTGTCTGCAGCATACAGGCCAGCTCAAGACTAGCCAGCAAACTCATCGGCAACCGACCAGGCCAGCACGACAGCGTATTTGCTGCTGCCATACCAAAGCTGTCAAACTCAGCTGGCCAAAAAAAGCAGCAATACACCAGCTCAAGGACCTCAGATGTGACATTGACAGTGGCAGCTGTGAATGTGTGCCGAGGGACAACACAAGCCGGCTCTATCAAATAAGCACCCCTGTTCCATTTCGTGACAGCCTCAGCAGCAGCAGAATCCATATGGGCCTTGGATCACGACCAGTACAGGTCTCATTGCTAGCGCTGCACACATCACAGAGCACTGTGATAGAAGCACACAAACGCAGAGATTGTACGACATACATGTACAGCTCCTTCACAGCAGACTGAGATTGACACCCACAGAGCTCTGAAACAGCGCTGGCTCTTGCGAGCACAGCCACCATCAGCCTTTTGATGCTGCAGAACAGGGAGACATCGCATGCAGTGCTAATTCATGTCGGACAAGACCGCCTGCTTGTACGTCAGCTGTGTGTCGCGCATCTGCCGTGGCCGGACTGTCACTCTCTGCGGTCGTGATGCTGGGGATCTCAAGCTGAGACATGAAACCTGCTGGCGCGACGCAGTCTTTCCATGCACGCGCAGGCAGCGCACTTTAGAGTCAGGTCTGCCTACAGAGATGTTGGCACACAGGCGGCTGTACTGCTTTTGATCGCGCGATTCCTCATGCAAACCATCTCACTGGGGTTCTGCAGCACCGTATGCCTGAAGGCGACCCTCGCACAGAAGGGCATATGCAAAGGCGCAGCGCGCAATGAGTGGTCAGAAGTGCTGATGTGCGATACAGCGCTCTATGCCCTTCTGGATGGCTTCACACCTGCAAGGTGGCTGTGCAAAGTGACAGTGCTATTGAGCATAAGCCAGTGTTAGCTTGGGTATTGGGTACAACACTAACCACAGCTTAGACATGCGAGATCCTGTACTGCTGCCAAGCGCACAGACAGAACGAAAGCAGTCAGGGTACTGCTTGTATGGCTTCATTGCAAGCTGCCAGCCGCGTACCAGCTTGATGTGCTTGTCTACGCTACGATCACATCTTCAACACTGCTGCGTGCATCACGAACAAGTCAGGTTTTTCGGATCCAGTAACTTACATCAGCAAGATGTGCTGCATTTGATGCTGAGCGTATGATGTGTTCGACATGCAATCTGACCCTAAGCTGGTCAAGGATGCGTGGGCAATCGGTCAGGTTCAACAGATAATTATCATCATCAGCCATCTAGAAGCTGCTGTCAAAAATATATTGACGCAGCAGGCTCAGCTCATGCAGCAGCAATAGGCTGACTTGATACCGGCAGACGCAAAGATGACTGAGCATTTTCTGACCCTCTCTTGCTGAGCGATAGCACGGATATGTCTACCGTATGCACTGAGGGAACTTGTAGGCAGTAGCCTGTATGGCAATGTCAGTAGCACAGATATACTGATGGTTGATTGCGAACGTCAGAAGCCTGTCCAGCGCCACAGCCTATAGGGCTGCAGACTATGACTCATCATGACGTCAGAGCCAAACTATCAAACGCATCATGACGGCAACCGCTGTGTAACTGGGCACACTCATAGTATCACAAATGTGCGGGGCTATGGCAGAGACGTGATGGACATACTACGTATTTTGATTGGGAAAGGGGACAGTCTAGGACGCCAGTGCTGATATCAAGCATCTATAAGACCACGAACACTGACCACAAGCATGGAACAAGCAGAGGTTAGCAACTCGAGAGAGATGCAACCTTTTGCAGAAATGTGGACTAGTCAAGCGTTTCAAACGACTGAGACAAGCAGAACGCATACTGGCATATGACACAAGAACAGGTACCGATATGGGTGCATCGAGGAGCGATTTATTGGTCACGAATGCATAACGCGAGGAACGACTGAATACTGACGCAACATAAGCGTGACCACTTCTGTTCATGTGATTTTGGCATGCTGTTGCTGCGATGTTCGAGATACTGTTCAGCTGACATACACCTTGAGAATATGTCAATCATGCGTGTCAGACAATGCAGCAAACATAAACCAGACAACGCACGCTAGACACAAGCGTCTGCTGCAACCACAGTAGTAGCAATGCTGTTCTCCTTGACAGTTCCCAGGAGAACTACTGTGCGACTTGTCGAGCCTGTTCGTCACTTGATTTCACAACAGGTTCTGTGTACATATTCCCAGGCGTTCCTCTGCACATTCCTAGTTCTGACGCAAAGCTGTATCTCCGCAAAGCGTAGTTGTGTACCCTGATGCTACAACGAATGCAGATCCAGCACGTGACGCGTTCTATTTAAACAAGGATGCTACATACTGTACCCCGCAGACAAAGTCCGCGATGAAGCTGTGCTCATTTTGTTTGGCTTGGCTTAGTGTACTCTCACTACGTGAGTATTGCGGTCGACAAGGTTGTGTGTAATGCGAAGCGAAGACAAAACATGCTTACCTGAACATGCTTGCAGGTGAAGTGCCGTGTGTGCGCCAGAAGACCGGCTGGTCCCGTTGTTGCCGATCCGGGGTGATTGCTGAGGACACAATAGCTTGTCGGTCGCAGCACATGCAGTGTGCGTGGTCTTGTAGAGGCGCCTTGTAGCCCGGGTTTCTCACCCTTTGCGGTGGCAGTGCAAGTTTATGTGACTCTGGCAGCCTGACTTTATGACCGTGTCTGGCATGCAATGACATGACGTGCTGTGATCTGCGTGTGGCGTCCGTCGCGCTGCTGCTTTGTGACGAGCTTTGCAGCTTCTGTGGGCGATGTAATGCGTGCATGTGACATGCTGTAACTGATGGCTGCATCCCCGAGAGCACATTTGAACCTCCGAGCGACTCTCGTGATAGAGTGTACTAGGATGTTTGCGTGCAAAGCCGGCTTGTTTACCCAAATTCCATGTCGACATATCGACAGGGTTACGCTCAGAAGGGGCGCCATGATGCACAGCCCCGTTTGTAGCAGAGACTAGAAGTTGAGCTGTTATAGCTGCTGGATGTTGCGCGTTGTGTAGCTGGATTAGTGAAGCGTGTGTCGGCGTGGAGTAGCCAACTTTCTCCCTGTCTACATCCTCAGCCGCTTATGCATAGACCAGACACCAGTGCATACGTGCCTATAACGTCAGCAACATATCACAGCACGCAGCGCAAGCTGTGTCAGTTAGGCGTGATCACGTAAAGGATAGATACATGGAGCGTACAGGTGAGAAAATTAAGGTTCTCTGTGCGCGAAAGACAAGTCGTCTGCGAGACGTGACCGTGATAGTATTGTTTTGATAGTGATATCATACTTTGATTGAGTACAGGCAGCAGCTACACCAGCACGTCCAAGCTCAAAGAGTCAACGGTCAACTGTTCGTATACAGCAAATTACATGTTCATCAGCTTTACGATGCCTACCTTGCATGAGCACCTGGAGGTCGCTGCTGATTTCTTGATTGACAGCACAAAGCCTGTGCATGTCCTGTGCAACAGACTTTTACGGCAGGTCACTGCCACTACGTTATGCCGACAGCGCAAGATACGTACGACTTACATACTGTACGGTGCTGTCTCCTTGAATCTGCATTCACACATGCATGGCAGACGACGAGATACTCAAGTCATCGACGAAGGCAGACAGCAAATGTGTACGCTTCGCGAAATGATCATTGACGTTGCGTGTAGCAGATGCTGTGTGCTGCTCGTCGCGGCACTGACAGTGCATTGCATAGACAAGGCAGTGTGTGCTGGTTCATCTGTTCACCTGCATATAGAAGCTGTCGCTGCGCTTGAAAGACACCTTGAGTAGCAGTGTTGCTTCAGTGACGCTGCACATTAGCCACTGCGACTTGCTAGACTGCTTTGGACCTACGCATGTTTTGGTCGCAGTCGAACCCTCTCTCGGGAGGTCAGATAAGCTCATGTACACAAGCTTCCTGATAGCACCACTCGCCGCAGCAGCAAGCAGCTGAACACTCAGCGTTGCAGTCTCAGGGGTCATTCGGGCTCTGTCGCTGCATGATCTGTACAGCAGAAAGTCGACAAAAAAAGAACAAGGGCACACAGCATGAGCACTAAGTCGTACTTTGAGGCGCATGACACAGAAAAGGAATCACCCGCAACTGATAGTGACGCAGTCTAATTTCGTGTGTATGCTTTTGTGGCATGGGAGTGCTGGCTTATGCCCTGAATAGGCATACACTAGCAACGCATGGGACCTCGAATCTGCAGACACCACAACGGACCCACTTCAATAGGAAGACTGTTTGCTTCGAATCTCTAAAAGGCACGACTCGGAGCCGCAAGTAAGAACCCACTGATGCGTTGAGATGGTTAAATGCTCAGCTGATCGCTGCTGCGAGGTTACAGCATAGCAACTCCTATGCTACAAAGACTGTGTAACACGCACCTCGAGTCATTGCGACGCCCGCGACAAGCCCTGCCTGATTGCCAATTAGCCTGATTCACATCGCTGCACGAGTAGCATTGCGCCCTCTGCGTGATTCGCCAGTGTCTTGCTGCAGCTTCTGCGCGTGTGCAGGCGCTAGGAGCAGTGCTTGTCATGGTAGTCGTCGATGCTTAATCACTGGTGTCAGCACTCAGAGTACAGTCACAATTTCAGATATGCGCAAAAGCATAAAGCTCCAGTATCTGCGATGATATCTTGGCCTCGGAAGCTCGCCTTGCAAGCTTCTCAATGGCCGTGATCAGCTGCACACGATACACGCCCTGCTATATCACACATCACATTTTGCATATAGACGCCACACCCACATACATGGAGTCAAGCTTGCTATAAGCAAGCCAAGCTCATAAAAGGGCTCAAAGCAAGATGTTCAATAAAGCATGCTATAATCGTTGTGCACGCAGCATACTGACTCATGCTGGCGGCTAGACAGTCTCACGCTTGTCTAGTTTATTATGGAGATCACGGCGAGAAAAGCTATCCGCTTTGCAGTCGCAGTCATCTCACCTGCACAAGCTAGCAGCGTGGCGTGCATGATGAGTGAAGAGAAGCATGACCTGTAGCTGCTGCTGTAGTCCGCACACGCGTTTTGCGTGCAGCCAGGGTGTGTGCCATACTGCTGTCTATCGCACATACGCTGAAGCAGTGCATGACCATTCCGGCCCAGTGTTCGCGTGCTTCACTACATGCCATCTGTGTAATGTGTGCTCGTGCCACGTTGCTGCTTCTGTGCATGTGCAGGCTTATGCATGTGCGAGAGCATTGCTCGTTGTGCGTGTTCTCTATGAATGACCACCCTGAAGGCTTGTAAGGCCACGTGTCCCGCAGAATTGTGGCATTTGAGTCTGATGCCTGCACTCTGTGATTGCATGGCTCAATGCCCCTACACTCAGCGTACGCGTGCTTAGCGTCAGGCTAACGTGCACCTGCGATAACATGGCACATACACAGGCACACACGTCCGACCAGCAGTACCAAGCTGCGTATCACATGCACAGCATTCACGGTTGATCACATCGCGTGCAGCGGATCTGAACATGGATGTGCGTGTTAAGCCCGTATCTGCACATCCATTACGAACGGCTGCAGCCCATCAAAACAGGAGGTTGCTGGTACAAATACCAGGTGCAAGCATCAGCACTTGACTGTATTGCAAATTGAAAATCGCGTGAGCAGCATATGCGACCAGAATGCAAAGTCTTGTCACACACGCTATTGGCTCACGATGGGTGCTTTGAATGAAATATGGCACAAACAATCTAAGACTAACCTGTACAAGCTAGGCTTGCCAGCCCTGCAGAAAGAGGGAGATGTCCTTATATGAATACAGCATATCTCGGCTTGCCAGCCGTCTGAGTCAAACATGGATATAGACGCCGCGGACATGCAAGGAGCGTAAACAAGATATCCCTTCAAACGGTACAGCCAAACCACGCAAACATAGTGTGACTTGAGCGTACACAGCGTGTGCAGTCGTTGCAAACATGTGCTGATCGCCGGCCTATGGCGAGCCGACAATGACGCAAATATGAACACTCGGCACGGCATCCGAACGGCCATGCAGCTGGCTTCAACGCTTTGTCAACAGCTACACAGCACAGGGTTTCAAAATCTTACGGGTATCAGAATGTCAAGTAACAGCTTGCTACACTGAAGCATACCTGCTCAATTGCGCAGAGAGAACACGCTCACTCCATTACCGCGCTCATTGTCGTGCTGATCTCTGTCGCGGCAAGTTGCTGCATCATACACGCTGAAGTGTAGAGCCATCAGCACGAGCTGAAGCACTAGATTCCTCAACACCATGCCGCACAAAGCTGAAGCATCTGTTGGCGCACTGGTAGGTGCTATCGTTTTGGCTCCATCTGCAGCGCTTGAACTCTGTCGCTCAGCATCGTTCTGTACTGTGAGCTATGTACTATGCACCATGCCACGCATGTCTAGATGCACATGTGATGCTGCTGCTCGTGTGCTTGTGCAAAATGCATGGCTACGCACGCACACACATCAGCACTGTGCATGGCATTACTGGCCCGACCATGCACTGACTCTCTACACAGTAGGGCTGCAGTGCATGCTCCATATGTTGCAGAGCTCAGCCTGATCTTGTAACACAGATTTGAAGGACTTTGACTGGCGATGTCAGCAGATGACAAGTCTACATCCGCAGTGCTAGCTTGAACTTCTGCTGCCGTAGCGCTGTGAGCATAGGCACATTGGAAAGGAGACGCAGGCACGTTCAGTCAGCATCTGCACGCTGCTAAGAGCACAGGACACACATCTTGCAGTGTTGCAACTTGATCCAGATACGCAGCAGCAACAAGTCATACACTCTACATTAGGAACAACACCGAAGCTGCTAGTGTCATTAGTTCATACATGTGTATGCTGTGCGTCGCATTGTGGCGCGCGCGAAGCTCGAGGCACGAATCTATGCAGTCCAGTACGCTGACTGAAATTGTAGTGCACAAAAGATGTATCGCAATGACCGTGGCAGCTGAATATGCACCTGTTTGCGAAGGGACCCCAAACAGCTCTGCTCCAAGGCCACACATACGCTTGTCTGCTGCTGACTGGCTGATGCTTGCAGGCAAGATGTCCATCTCCAAGCTACACACTCGCGTCCACGCCTGCAGCGACCAACCGAAAGCGCGTAATAGTTTTGTTAAAACGGAGCTTGTGTAACGCTCACCATGTGTGCCACTTGCAATTGGCCAGACATCGGGAACAGGATAGCACAGACTGCACGCAAGGCATGCCTCTACTGGCTTTCACACTGACGATGTGCTTTCATGCACTGTATGCATGCGACACAGCAACCAGTAATCTGCATCAGCTCGCCTGTTGAGACGTCAAGTGCAGCAGTCTGCACAATCCCATCAGATCAAAACAGGTATGCTGTTGATGCTATGAACTCATAGTAGCGCAGCTGCAAACCAACACCAGCGCTTTCAGAGATGTCTACACGCCTCACACTGCAACTGTTTGCCACCTGTTCTTAGAGCGCACACTCAGTCCCACATACAGCTTGTACTTTGCGGTCTGTTTCGGGTGTCTTATTGGTGCTAGCATGCTGTAGTGGCTGTGTGTATGCAGTTCCTCTATTGCTTGCTGTGGTGCTGCTATCACTGCAATTGAAGCTGAGCTGGCTGCATATGATGTGAGTAGTTTGCATGCTAGCCCTGAGCATAGCACCAACAGTGCCAGTGCGCTGCAGGAGAGCTCGACCCTTGTCATGCAGCTGCATCCCTGATGACACAAAGCCGTGAAGTACTGTGCTGTAGTTGTGCCAGGCTGTCTCATGTGGCACCTCTGTCAATAGACGCCTGTCGCAGAGTGTCTGCGCCTGGGTCCGTTCTGGTTTTGGTTGCGATTCCCCTGTACTGTGGATACACATGCAAGTAGGATATGTGCAGACATGCGCGGTTACAACACGTACAGACACTTTGTAAAAGGCAAACAGTATGCAAGACCATCATAACTCAATCGCAGTGGTATTGTTCGTTGACGAAGTCGCTGGGTGGACACACTATACAGCATGCATTAACTGTGAGCGCCCACAACATGACTGCGGCATCAACTCAAACTATGCGCAGGACATTCGGACTTCTGTGTTCGGTGGCGAGACACGACAAGTTTCAATACTAACCTGGCGCAAGTGCCAAGCTTTTTCAACAGAGCAACAAAGCAACTCATGCTGCAAACTTGTAGCCCTTTGAGCTTATGAGGTGATGGCCTGATGCAAGATCAGCCAGAATGTGCAGCAACTAACGTAGAGAAGGCCTGTTGCCTAATACTATAGCCTATTGGTACGAACCGTTGGCTTCTATGTGCTAGTCGGCGTTGCGTCGCCACTGTTGACTATTCATCATCAAATATTTCTGCCTAGTCAAGCAGCTCAATGTTACGTGCTCACCTGCCTGCAGGGTGACGCGCAATGCCGTGTGATCTGCTCTAGATAGGTCAGTTGTACATAGCCTTGTAGTAGGAAGCTGGCTGCTCAATGTCTGCTACTGTGTCGCTTCGGTCTGTTGGTGGGCACTTGCTTCGCGACGACACTGCGGTACTGTGCGCCCCAGATCAAGACGAACAAGTATCAATAGGGCGGCAACGTTATGCATACAGGTCGCAATGAGCTATGAGAAGCATGATGACTGGGTCAACAGACATTGTTTCGAGCGATAACACATGTCGTATGCGCTTCAGCTGAACGACAGCTTCAAGCTAACCATGTCTACGTAGGCATGCTCGCAAGACGCGCTTCGCAGAGTGGAGCGAATGTAACACATTGTTGAACATGACCTGAAAGCAGCGCAGCTTTGACATCACAGGCCGACAAGTGGTGCAACTCGCAGTTAAAATTAGATGATGACGGGACTTTCCTTTGTTGCGCGCATGTACAGTAACACGTGAATGCAATCTTGTTACGACGCGTCAAGTACTGACTGCATACCTATGTCGCTTATGCTTGGCATAAGGGGTCAGCAGACAGCGCTAACTCTTGGGTGTGGTCGCATGCACTCAAAGCCTCTGTCATTTCTACCCAGCCCCACTTAACTCGAGCGCGGATGATCGTGACAGCTCCGCAGTACAGCATCGCCATTTGTTCAATTGCAGGGCAAGAGCTGTTATGTCGGTACAGCTGGCGATGACGATTTTTGCAGTGCATTTTGTGCAATGCGATGCTTGTGCAGTCACCCACTCAGCCACTGCAGCGCTTCATGCCAACACATTAGCTGTTATGCCATTGGTTTCAGCAGGCTAGTGTCCAGGCACACTGTCGGAAGCGCATACCACGTTGATAGGAGCACTGTAGTGGGAATCCAATCAGACACTGTAGGGTGTCTGTGGCTGCTGCAGGACTGAGTCCAGCGATGGACACGCACTGCTGCCGAAGAGTAGTGTCATCGAGAGCACCGTTGCCATCTGCGTTGTGACCTCTTATGCCAAATTCTCTGTAGTGATTTCAATGTCGCGTTTGTGAGTATCGCAGTACTTCTGTTCCCAGTCCGCGCAGGCCAACAATGCTCGCTTCGGTCACGACCAAGCGCAATCGTGAGTAAAGCGGTCTTATTGTCTATACTGAGACTCCTGTCCAAAGATATTGGCATTCCCACAGATCACTGTTCAACGCCGCTTGCGCTGCAGCCCACAGATCAGACTGACAAGCAGTGGGGCGGCTAGTCAGCTGCTCAGAATGTAAGAATAAATGGTCTTCGAATATTTTGGCATACCTGTAGAACTGTTACTTTCGCGCACGCTAGCACAGAAGCACCCAAGAAATGTGCTGGTGCTGATTCTTTGCAGCCTGACGCAGCATGTGAGCCTTGATGAAGCTCAATGACAGCAGGCTGAGTACAGCAGTCACCCTCGAAGCTCCCTTCGCCAGGAAAGGTCTGTCTTGACACGATCGCCCAATCACGAGATGTCGACGTGATGCTGGCATCGTTCCGTAGATCTGAAGCCATGAAATGACATCGCGGATACTTATCGAAACACCTTAGCAGCTGAGGCTCGCTCCATCACGCGCTGTTCTCAATAATAATACCGTCACACATACTATCGCCTCTGAAAGCCGTGATTTGCGCATGTTGTCTCTGACCACTGCAGGTGTAGATGGACGAGATATGTTCGCAGGCTAGCCGACACCAAATACAGCTAAAAAGGTGATCGGCCGCGCGCAACAACACCGCGCGAACGTCAACAGCATGGGGTGATCGAGGACAGGGAATGGCAGCATAATACCGCCGCACTGCAGCTGGCAGCAACACTTCCAGCTCCAAGTTTCTGAAGGGTCAGATCAAACGTTCAGGTGAATCATCGCAACACAGCAGCGCTCGCTTTCTCTTGTGTGAATATCTGGTGCACGCATATCATGCTGAGAACACACATGCCCAGAGTGCCCCTCATTGCAGCCACTGCTACTAAAAGAACTTGTAATGCCTTGAAGAGGCAGTGTTGTCTGAGTACGTCATCAGCTTCGCATGTCACGTCTGACCCAGTCCCGCACACCGACGTGACTTGAATTTGCAGGATTGAAGCGATAGAAGGTAGCCGCTGCCGAACACATCGAGAACGTCGGCGTGTCACGGGGCTTGCCCTGACCTCGAGACTCCAAGATCAGCATCCAGTTACACTGCAGCAACAAATGCAAAGCAGGTAACAACAGAAACGATGTCAGCTTCAGCCCTGGGATGCTCATGCACTCGCACAACATCGCTTTACAGCAAGTCATATAGCATACTCGAATCTTGCCAGAAGTAATGTTCAAACTGAGTTGCGTGTATTTCACGTATTCAGCTTTGACTTTTTTAAGTGCAGCAGATCGCAAAGATGCTGGTGAGAAAGCTCTCGTCGCTGCGCATTGCAGCACTTCGCCGCTGTGTAAGTGCTCCCTGCATGTTGATGTCGCCAGCACCTGATCTTTGTGGTCTGTTTACACGCTTTGCTTGTATACGTCACAGCTTCACGCGACCGCTGGGCCGAGAACCGCGGCATGTGGCATGTGGTACCGTCAGCCGTGCACACCAGCAGCACAAGCTACAGCAAGTCAATGCTCAATCTGCGGTACGCGTTGTATGCGCTGACTACACTTCAATCCCTCTGCATCATGACTGTCACATAAGCTATCTGCATGCTCTGTCAGCGTCGATGTTGTTGGTGCTGAATTTAGCCCGACTCTGTCGATGCCGCTCGTACAGACTTGTATGCCATATCGAGTCTCACGACTCAAGCTGCTCTGTGTTTTGTCTGTATTGGTGGTCATACCGTGATTTTATCTGAGCCGCAGGCCTGTGAACGATGGTCTAGTGGTGGTAGATAGCTGTGGTTGAGCTCTGACACCAGAGATGCTGGGACAACTGAGCATCTTGCAAACACAGAGCAGCGGCTCAGCAGCCTCTCCCCCTACAAGGATGTGCGGCTGCGGTTTTGGCGAGAGCGGTGGTGTAGATCTGAGTCATGCAGCATGCAGGACAAAGCATCAGCGCAGACGTGTCGTGACTATTGGCGCAACGGCACTGTGTGGCGGTGATGCACCACAGCTAGAGACCTGTCAAACAATCAAGGGATGAGCTTGTGATTGTATGCAGGAGATGAGTGGCACAGGAGATGATAGTTGAGAGGGCTCATGCGAGCTTGCAAACACAGGCAGGATTTGGCGGCATTTGATCGAAGGCAACTATCAATATGACAGAGCGCGCGATGTGGTGTGTGTGCGTTGTAGACGAGCCCATCAACGAGAAACCATCGGAGAGGACCATGTGATTGAAAGACGTGCTGCTTTGTGAGAAGTGATGAGCCCAATTGCTCGTGTTGAACGAGTATGTAGCAATTAGTCCTCATGGCAGCACAGTCTCGCTATGATGCTGTTGGCGCTGCAGCATCCCTCCAGCTGAGGTAGCGAAATCGATCCCCTTATGGTCGTGCTCGACCGTGCTCTATTGTGCGCTGGGAAAGCGCCCAAGCACAGCGAGAACAGCAATTACTAGCACAACAGCGACGCGACTGACCCTGCAATAGCATTGCGATAGTAGCATCTCTCGACTTGAGGAGAGTAGTCCATTCCCAAGCGAAACGGACTGCTGAAAAATCGGTGAGCTGCAAGCAGGACTTACAGCGCATGTTTCGGTCTCATACTGCATGCGCAAGTGCATTAGCATGCTGTCAAACCATTGGCAGGTCGCTGCAGTCAGCTACGCAGTAGAGCAGACGCACAGAGCATTCATACGAGCGTGGTCTATTCTTTCAGCTTTGCTCGCCTCGTTCGCTTGCAATCCCCATCCTCTGCGGTTGCAAAGCTTTGTTCAGGTCTACGGGGTCGACGTGCAAGCACTATCGTTCACCTAGTCCTCTGCTGTTTGCTCGTCGCATTGATGTGCAGGTCCCCTGTTCCACGCACCCAGCTCCAGCACAAAAAGAACGGTGCTTACTAAGTTTCTGGACTGCAGCACTACTAGGTGTAAAGGAGCTTCAGTACCATCAGCAGTCCATAACCGTTGGCAGCGTATAGCGGGCTGCTAGGCACAGCTACAAGATCTTACCAGCGACGCTCCGAAGTAGCGCACACTTCAGGACCTGTAACTATGACCAGTTTTGGACGCCCAAGGATCCCGAATTTTGCAGGCGGCGCGAACAACAACCCTGCGGGTATGACCCATACAGACGTTGGTTGTCAAGCAGTTGCCATCGTCGGCGTAATGCATCGAGAAACAATGCTGTCATGGAAAGAGGATTCACCAAGCAGAGCCTTGAAAACAGAGCTGTGCCGTGTTTTCATGTGTCGCGCACCCTGTAGCGTCACTTTTCCCAATCTTAAGGCATAGCATTCCAAACGGGCAACTCACACGCTTACGCATGCTGTAACGTACCTTCCGGAGCTCAGGCTAACTTTCAACGACATCACAACTGATTGACTCATGGCGTGCAGTCACTAGCATGTCACGCGTGTCCATTTATGGTGATCTTGGACACTGGCTATGTCTGTCTGTGGTGCTACTGACAGGTGTAGCTCCTGGGGGTGCAGCCCCGCTGCCTAGGCCTGCAGCTATGGCCCCACAGGGCGTACACGCTTGGCTTCCTGCATTGCAGGTACGTTGCTATTGATTTGAACATCAGGCTTGGTCCTTTTGCGGAATTCCTGCGCTGCTGATCATCACGCCAGTTTGACTACGCGTAGGGTGCATACCGCGTGTCCAGTGGTGCAATGTACGCAATAAGCATCTTGTGCATCTGCAAGTCACGTTCTGTCGTGCATATCGCTCATGATGTTGCAGGCTAGCATGGAGATGCAGAAAGCAGCTGCTGTTGTATGGGGCGACATCAAAAGTGATGCAGAGCGGCTTGTGAGTCAGCTGCAGACTCAGCTTCAGCATGTTGAAGCAGCCATGACAGCGGAGGCAGAGTGTGACCTACAGATTGCCTCTATGTGTGATGAGATCAAGGCTGCTCTGCCAAAGGGATTGCGAGGGCTTGATCTGCTGCGGCATGTTCATCCACTCATAAAGGTACGAATCATTTGGCAAAGTTCCACTAGCACTGCCAGTGCCCAATGCGTGACAGCTTCAATTCATCCTGTCATCTTTGACACCACAGGCAACGCAGTCAAGCATTCATCACTCGCCCAAGCTCACTTGTCTGGCTGCCTCAGTCTTACATGGTGTACACAAGCACAAAGTTGTGGGTTGTTTGCTCAATGAACTTGACAGTCTTTCTTGTCTCTTTCTGACGCTCTCTTTCTCTCACTCTTATTCTCTTTGTGCATCATGTGCTATAGGTTCAGGTAGAGCGTCTGGATAAGTTGCAGCAGCAGAGCGCAATGCTGGAGCGCGTGCTGAACGTGCGTGCACAAACTGACTGCTGTGCCGGCAGTCTATTCGAGTTCTGGTGCAGCAATAGTGTGGTCGATGTCATTACCCAGCGATGTGACGCTGCTGCACAAGCACTGACAGCACAACAACCTGAGCTGCAGAACCTGCTGGCCGGGTTTGAGAACAATGCAGACAGCCTCACTGATCTCTTTTCGACTGGACGTGCAGCAGTAGTGCCTACAGCAGCAAACAACAGCAACGTCAGCAGTACCAGCAACTATAACAGTCACAATACAGGAGCCCATGACGTCCGACCTAGGACAGTCACAAACAGCGATGCGTCTGGAACTGACGCTGGTGGTGCCAAGGTAAGCTTGTTTCTGTACAATTCTGCCTGCTACCGTTGCGCCCTTAGCAGCCAATGCGTCAGTGAAGTTGCGTGTGTGCATCGGAACACTCACCGCGATAGCTCGCGTACGGTCGCGTCTTGTCGGGCATGCAGCAGCCAAGACGTCACTGTGTAACGCACAGCACATGCGCTCCACTCGGAGCCGTTGCACTTGACACTCTGTGCTGCACACGTACGATGATCCTATGCGCCGCAGGCTGTCGGCACTAACATGGCTTCCACTGGCGCTGCTATGGGCTTCGCTGCCCCTGCTCCCCCTTTTGCGGTAAGATTGCGCGCTCTTTGTACTTGCGATGATAGCCGTACATACGCCGGACGAACTGCAACGGTGTTGCAATGGTGTCACACTGACAACACCACCTGACTTGAGACATCGCGATCACATGCGTACACTTAAGAACTCTGCGGATACATGCACATTCCAGATACTTGTACAGCGTCACCTAGAGGCTCCTGAGACGTCTCTGACTCTAGCGTAGAAATTTGTTGCTGGCTGTCAAGGTCCTAGATCACACTTGCTGAGTGGGGTGATCGTGTCTTACTGTGCTGTGCACAGTTTGCCGCAGCAGCACCAGCAGGAGTGCAACAAGCAGCTACTATGACAACAGCAGGTACATTCACCACTAGATGCACGTTCTGGCATAGGTCGCTTGACTCCCGGGTTCTCGCGCACCATCAACTATTACTACGCTTGTATGCGATCCCGTGTGGAGAGCGTGATCAATTCACATAATCTGCACAGTTCAGTTCGAGTCACGACTGCGTGTGAGCCCATCTCGTAGTGTATAGATGTTCTGCATAGGCGCCTACGTTCGCGTGCTGACAGTGTTTGCATACCGTCGGTCTCTTTGTTTCAGGATCTGACTGCCCCATTCTTACGCGTGCACCACATACGACTGTGCATTTGTATTCACATGCGTGCATATGCTCTGCAGCAGCAAGCAACACACAGAACCCGTCACAGCAGGACCAGCAGAGTGTCAACACACAGAGCAGCAACAGCGTCAATGCCACCCATGCACCCGCGGTTGGCACAGCCATGGTTGCTTTTGAGCCTACCCAGATGTCTACAGCTGCCGAGCCTAATTGTGTGATGAGCATCACAGCGATGCCACAGCATGAGTCCAAGTCCTTCGAGGAGCTGCGGCTTGAAGATTATCAGCAGGGCAGCGCACCTGGTGCTACAAATGCACCAACAGCAACAGCACCAGCAGCAGCAGCAGCAGCAGCAGCAGCAGCAGCACCATCAGCACCAACAGCACCAACAGCACCAACAGCGCAGTTCACGTTTGCAGCGCCGGTCGCAAGCTTCTCCTTTGGCACAAGCAGTAGCACTGGCAATGGCACTCACACAGCACCATCAGCAGCAGCAGCAGCAGCAGGGTCCAACGGCATGTTCAGCTTTGGATCGCCGTCAAGCGCTGCCGCAAGTTGGGCAACTGCTGCTGCTAACTATCCAGTTGCTCAGCTCACACAGCAGCAGCAGGTACAAGCATGTGATAGCTGTCAGATACGTAATGTCTTCTCATCGATGCGGACATCATTGAGACACGCAACATCTGAAGCCAAGGTCATTCGCATGCAAAAAGCGTTCAGTCATCTCGTTTCGGCACATGTGAGTGCGTGCGTGCATCGTCGTAGCCGACGTCCTGAGTGGAAACGATGTTGGCAAGATCGGTGTGCGCATCTCGAGTGGCGCAAATAGCTATATGCATGCGCCTAAAGCGTTTGTCTGCTTGAGCTTCATTTTGCATTCTCTGTACTTGTGTCCTTATCTTCTGCATCATTTGCACCACGTACAGAGACGATGACAGTCTGACACCTGAGCCCTTCTCGTCATAGCCCCTGTAAATACCACTGTATATACATAGCATAGCATGGCCTTGGCTGCAGAGACGAGAGGGGGCAGGCGACAAGGCAACAGGAGTCATTGCTGCTCTGTGCTGTGCAAGCGCGCTTTGGTGCTAGCACATGGAAGCCCTGCTGCAATGCTGGGCACACGTGACTGCTGTGTCCTCTCATCTTGGCTGTTGACATTGGCTAGAGGTAAGCATGGATTGATCAAATCCTGACTCATAGTGAAGGTATATAATAGGCGTAACATCTCTGCAATCTTGGTTGGACGGAAAGAACAGCTAGCTCGCTTGATTGCGGCATGTCTGCGAGCCTGTTGTGAACCTCGTATCGTTCAGTCTTGTATTTAACAAGGCAGTGCGTTTCGTTAACTACAGAGACGTCTCGCTGCAACTCAGGGTTATCGTTTCCAGGTTCGTCGCGTCGTACTCATTTCGGCGATCTCTGTGTGTTCATAGATTTGCGGTGTTGTTGTACCGTCCGTGCTGTTCGATGCCTGATATGATTGCAGTGAGAAGAAGGAGCAAGCGTTCAGAGCATTGGCGGCACACCTAACTTGTCCGTCACACAGCTAGCACACAACTCTCTCACGTGGGCACACACACACACACACGCGCATAGCGCAGCGCATTGCTTGAAGGTGCCGTGCGAGTTGCGGACAAGGTCGATAGCAGACGTTACGAGCACGCACGCACACAACAATGACGCACAGCACATGCCCCCTCAAACCCTAAGCGCGCGCAACACACAACATACTGCCACGATCACACCGACATCATACCACAGACGCACACGCACAAGCACACTGACACGTCTTAGCATGGACACAACAACAGACAACAGCGCGCACGCATGGTCCGTGACATAGAATGTACATAGCGCACAGACACGAGGCCTAGCGCATACATAGCGCACAGACGTGCGAGTGTCATGAGCTCAAGCGCAGCGCGAATGCAGCAACCGGTATTGCAGACATAGCCCCATCATGTACAAACACTCGAACAGCGGGACACCTTTCATTTTGGCAGACACATTACGAACCAGCGACACACGGCCTGATCTCGCGAAGCGCCACTCATAGATTTACTGAAGAGCACAGGAGCACCAAGCATTATTTGACGCACATTTCTAACTACAACGTGAGCAGCACCGATCATCTATGAGTATCCTGAGCCGTGCGACACAAGCACAGCTAGCAGAGGCACCTTGACAGCCTCTATGCGTGATCTTTTGATCAGGTATGTTGACATACTTTGTTTTGCCTGTTTTCATACTTTGTCAAATTTCGTCTCCTATGATAGCTCTGAAGAGGATACGTGTTGTAGCTGCTTGGACTGCTCTGATACTTCCATCATGCGTATTTCAATAAGATGTGAGCAATGTATACGCCGTCACCGCGTTCGACGCTGTCATGTCTACACCTAGCTCGTTCAGCTGTCATTGAGCTGTTTAGCACATTGTCAAGCTTGCAGCGTGTGCGTGGTCATCCTCTTTGACGCTGTCAGCTTGACTAGCTTGTGCAGTCAGATCGCTTCTGAGGTCATACACTGAAGCCGATGTTTCACCTGTTGATGTTGTCGTGCTTTCTAGAGGATACATTGCTGCACTATTTGTGGCAGTTGAAGCAATACCAGAGTGCTCACAGCAGCAAGCGAGAGGGAATTCTCACTGGTACATGCTTCAGCTATATTAGAGGTGGCTTTTTGAAAGGGTGGCATACGCAGCACCTCAGACACCATAGCTATAGGTACGCCACGCATAGCACATTTTATAGCGCCAAAGGATACACCTAAGCATCGCATAGGTCTCTGGCACTCGTGTTTCGCATGCATCTACAATCCTCGCGTAACATCATGGTCATAGCTAAGCATGGTATAGCCTCTCACGAGTTCATGTTGTACAGAAACCGCAATCATTGCGCCACACGTCGTTCATGCTAAGCTTCCGTGTCAGGCACGGTATTCCTCGTGCATATACGGTCGCAGGCGAGCCTCAATGAGGCTACCTATAAGCCCCGTGCTTGACTGATTCGGCTACCATTCATATTCGTGCACTAGGTGTTGCGTAACGCATTGCATGTCTTATGCTCTGCTGGCACTGTTAACAATACATGTCATCGTATGACACGTTTCAAACCGAATTTCTGCCTGTGATTATTTTGTCTTGGCGCATAAACACGCCTACACGATAGCGGCACCATCATCTGTTACTGCCCTCAAAGCGATCTGCTGTAAGCAGATTGGCCGTTACTACAAGGAGGCACATTTACACAGCACGTTACAATTGCGCTGGCGGCCACAACACTACAAGGATCCTGCACGGGCTGCTTGAGCGACATTCTTTTCCTTTCGACAGTTACACTTCAGCTTTTACACGAGCGCAGCACAACTGATTGCCCACATACGAGGCTGTGCCCTGGCGAGCGATCTTGCCTCTATTGGCTGCATGATGGCTGTGATACTACGCTACTGCACGAGAGAAGGGCACGATGGCATCATCCTTCAACGCTGCTCTTCTTGGAGTGTCTCATTAAGCATCAGGCTGCACTCGTCACTGTGTGCACTGGGTAGCGTGACCGATGGACGCTGACGGATTGTGCACGCTAGCACAGTGTTTGCTAGTCTGCAGCCTCTGTATCGCTATGGGTACATGCAACGCGATCAGAGCTCGAGGGATAGCACAGACTCTCTGCTGATCGGCGCGCGCGACACGCAGTCACTAGTGCCCCAGAGCTGGATTGCAAGTTCTTCCACTCCTTTGTGCGCGAGAGCGTCGACATGGGCTGAGCAGCAACGTCAACGTCAGTGATGTTGGGTCATGCTGGCTACTGGAGGCTTCATAGACCACAGTATCCCGAGGCGTTGTGACCAACAATATCATAGAGAGCTTGCGTAGTGAGCGTTGTCTGTGGCTCCTGGGACAGCTCTTGGGACATGGACACATTCCTCTGCTCATGGCGCTTGAGACTGTGGCATCTTGATTTCACGACGCTGCAGTCGCGACGGCACACGTGGCATCACTGGCTACTAAAGGTATGTTGATTCGCATGCAGTTCTAGCATTCTCTCAACCCATGTGTCGCAACAGCACACGTCGTGTTGCGCGTTCACAAATTGTGTTCGCATGATTTGATCAATGGATCACAATGTGCGCTCGCGTGCCATGTGCGTTCGTACTCTTCGTACACAGCTCATGTGTATCTGACAGTCGCAACCCCTGCTAGAAGACTTGCGCAGCACCAGTACTTGCACAAGGATATGCACTGCTGCTTTCGATTAACGCTGCGTGTTGCTTTGACGTGTGTGTCTTTTTGTATATGCGCTTGGTGTATGCAGGATGGAAGGAGCCTGCATTGGCAGCGAAGTTTTAGACAGCTCGTTGAACGCGCTCTGACAGCTGTATGACCCTGTTCAAGCGCTGCTGCTGCTGGACGCAAGCGCTCTTCACTAGCTGAATCTCTTGTGGAAGGTGAGCATGCAACGCTGACATTTACAGCTGACCATGACTGTAACGTGCACAGCGGTATATGCACCTGTGCGCGCACACGAGCGTTCCGTACGTGCCATTGTATGCATGATCGCTCAATTCTCGTTTCACAGGTTTGTGCGTGTGTGTGCCTGAGCTTGACACGTGCGTGTTGCACCCTGGTGTACACGTGTACTCGTCGTCGAGGCTCGCAGCAATACATGTTGATATGCTTGACAGACACTGTCGAAACGTATGAATGCTAATGTGTGTTCTGTGGTGATGTTTCGCTTGTATCTGCTGTCATGTCGGTCAACAGATAGTGTGCCGAAGAAAAAGACAAGCCCACACGAGCAGAAGAGATACTGCTGCTGCTGCCACTACTGCTGTTGCTGCTGCAGCTGCAGCTGCACATCACAATGCCTTAGAGGCTATAGAGATAGCGAGTTTTGACCACATAGAGTAGAGAGATCATTTGCAAAATGGCTAGAGCCTTTTGGATCCCAGCTGTACAAACCCTCCTTCAGTGACCTAGCATAGATACTGTAGCGTAGATAGCCCAGAACTGACGAAGCGAGTCCACTGATGTCGGCGGATCACTGTAGACGTGATCTTGCCGTGGGCCTGATCCATGCAAGACAGCAGGTAAGACGAGAGGACACGTTTTCACGAGAGACTAGTGCGTTACGATCGCTCATGTGCGTTAATGCGTTCGTGCTTCGCTGCAAGCGTCAGCTCGCTATGATAATGTCACAAACATCACCCTCGTTTGTGGAATCTTGATCTCTGTCATGATGCCATACCGTGCGTACACTTCCTGCAGTTATACTAGTCACAGTAGTAGTTCGTACTCGTCCACATGTGCGTTGCTTTCTTTGGCGTCATTCCTGCGACTGTGTGCTATCGCATTGAACGCGCGCACTAACGTTGTCCACTGTATGCGCTTGTTGTGCGTGTATGGTGTCGTTTCATGCAGGCGCATGAAGGCACACTGTTGGTACAAAACCACAGCATTAGTGGCAACCAACAGTACGTGCGCGAGCCTGTTGTCCAATCAGTAGGTACAGTCCAGAGCACGTGACTGCATAGTTGAGAGTAAGAGACGCTCCCATGGGTGGCACCTGTGTGTCACGCCTGAGTGTGTAGCGCTCAGCTATAGTGGCAGCAAGTCATGTGCTCTGTGCTTGCGAGGTAAGCTGATCACTCAACAGCATTCAATCACCTTTGCCTAACGCCGCTGGACGTGACCTGTCAGGTCGTCCTTGAGATGCACACCATGCATCAGTGGCACTTCAGCCCCCATGACGCACCGAGTATCTACTCGATTAGAGTCGTGGGCACACTGAGTAGGCGTGTCTAGAGCAGTAGGTGTGACCCATGCGGGCACCTTTCATTGCAGATTCGCAATGGCTGCGCGATGAGACCGCAAAGCCGCACCGACGAATGTCGATAGAGGCTCTGTCTAGACTCATCGTAGACACAGGTCGTGATGTTGACAATCAGCGCATCTCGTAAGAGCATCAACCTTGCATGAGCGTTCAAGATAAGAGACGCTCTTATGGCTAGCCGCACACGCTAGGCCAGAGTGTGCACGCTTGGACGCCTTGAATAGACGATTGATGTTACTGTTATCTTACTGATCATGGATCACATGTATAGAGAGAGCATCAGTGGAGCTCGCTTGTGTATACAGGACCGTCCGTCGGTCATTAGATAGGCAGTGTACACTATTAGACGCAGCAATAGACGCATTCAAGTTGTTAGGTATAGCAATAGACTTTTGGCATAGTATAGCATAGGCAGAGGCACCGCCAGTTTTGACAGCGATGGTGTGCAGCAGCAGCAGCAGCAACAACAACAACAGTAACAACAGTAATAGCAGCAGCAGCAGCAGCAGCAGGCAGCAACAACGACAGCAGCACGACAGCAGCAATGACAGCATCAGCGATGGCACACGATGCTATCTGCGGCACGGTTATGCATACGAGAGCAGCAATAACACCAGCGGCAGCAGCAGCAGCAAGACACGCATGCAGTGAGACACATGGCCCTGTGATCATGAGTGGTGCCGGTGCATTCATGGGCATCGCCACTGTCAAGAGTGCCTATAGACGGGAGCTACCACGAGGGCAAACTTATGTCGCTGTGTGAGCTTTTCACTCAGGTACACACACAGTCACCATGAGCAAACTCTTAGAGTCATCACGTGTATTCGTATTCTGTATGGCTTGCTCAAGCGCAAGTATCGCGCGTTTGCGTGATCAGTCATGAGAGATGTCGCGCTGTGAATCACGTTGCTTGCCGATCACGCGGCAATGCCCTGCTGGTATTTACCGGTTTCAAGTCGCAGTACAGTCGAACTGCTTGAGTGCCGCTGATTCACGAGCGTAGCGCACTCAACGTTGTGTCACACATTCGTTGCTTGCCTAATGGTTTCCCTTGCACTGCCATCGTTTGTTGTGTGCACCGCATCTCATCACAGAGTACAAGACTGCTGAGTCAAAAAGGCGCGTCCAATTGCATTTGGTCACACCTTCATTACCTCGTCAGCAGCATCAACAACAACTCACATGCACATCGCTAGCGGATGCGATGCGTGATTGTGACGCGAACAGACTGTGCTTGCAGTGCAGATGCAGTACTACAGACGATGCTGACGACACTTGTCAGCGCGCATGTGAACAAGCTTTTGACAAGGCTAAGATGCACAGACACTGCACGATTGTGAAGTGGGTGAGAGTCATGCATAGATGCAGTGCGAATGACCTGCTTAGAACACGCCAAGATAATATGAACAGGATAACAGAGTGCATACAATGAGGCAACGTTGAGACAAGATTGCTGGGGTCCTTGGGCAACAGAGCACGTCAACTGTCTTCAGAGATGGATTGGAGATGAGCGAGCGCGCACACAACATCAACGAGTACGACAACGTGTACACCTGTAAGCGACACTACGGTGTTTGGCTGCAGAATCAAAAGAACATGACTGCGGTTTTGACTCCAGTCGCGCTGTTTGCGTTTGTTCAGGCAACGCTGGCTGGCGTATTGGTTGTGCTTTCGTTGCCCAGTGTATGCTCTAAATAGATTAAAGGTGATACACATCTGATGTCGCTAGACGTCGCAGCACAATCCATGAAAAGCTTGTCAGTGTATCTGTCGTACACTTATACTATTTGCATGTGCAAGCCTGAAAGGCACATATGATGCTCATCAAATCCTAGCCTCCATGTGCATCGTCGCTCGTTCATGTCGTTTGCTGTGTCGCCTCTTTGCCATGCAGCAGAACCGTCGTGTGATGCAAATGCAGTGAATCAGTTGCTTTTCGTTCAGCCGCTAGTTGCTTGCGCATACACTGCGTACAGCATTGCCTTGTCTGCTTTTCTCCATATAGCAGAACGCCTGAGCTATGAATGTGCAGATTGGTTGCGTTGCCTGTCTGTACACGACATCATCCTCCCTTCAATCCGCCTGAATTTGCAACATGTTTGGCTTTCTTAGCAGCGCCAGAGGCCTCCTCAGGCTGTAAGCAACGCCACGCAGAAGATTGTGAGCAACTTGTCATGAGGAAATAACATCATCAGCGCAAGTAGGCACACTATCAACCTGTGCTTACTTCACTTGATTGACCAACTCTAACAACGAATTGAATTACTGTCGCGTGGCACGTCAGCATGTGCTTGCGGCAACTGCTGCATACATGTACACATCACGAGACGTCATGAAAAGAGCAACAACCTTTGTCCGCTTGCCTGAGCCATTGCCTGCTGCTGCTTCCTCAGGCGAGTTGAAGTACTCCTGTGAAACACAAGCATACACGTATGCACACATAAGCTGCAGACGTGTTAGAGGCATAGCTTTCGAGAGCAACACTCCATCGGCTACTCGTACTGCGGGCGCGCAGTAAAGCATGTGATGTTGCACATACTTGCACCTACTGACCTGCGCATTGTTGACTTTGATGGCCTTGTGCCCTTTCTTCCAGCCGGCAGGGCACACATCTGATTGGTGAACGAACGACGCGGTAAGACAAGCAACCGACTGTTAGTCCTCTGAAATGTCGTGCGTAGACCAGTCAGCATGCACACACACAACATACTGACCTCCATGCTTGTCCACAAACTTGAAGGCTTCGACTAGCCGCAGTACCTGCGGAAAGTGACATGCAATGTGCGTCATCAGCTCGCTGAAAGGTCATGCATGTGTGTGTGTGTGTGTGTGTGTGTGTGTGTGTGTGTGTGTGTGTGTGTGTGTGTGTGTGTGTGTGTGTGAAGCAACAGAGCGTCGTGATAGTCTCCTGGCGCTTACCTCGTGAACATTGCGTCCAACTTGCAGATCATTGATAGTAACGTGTCTCAAGATGCCCTTGTCACTGATGATGAACAGGCCCCGCAGCGCAATGCCTGCATCTTCAATCAGTACATCATGGTCCTGCAACACAAGGGTATGTCGCCGCACACAGCGTTTTTTGCGTTCAGCACATGCAGCGGCTTTGTCCGCCAAAGAGAACACATGTAAGGTATCGCTGTTCACCTTGGAGATCTTGTGGTTGGTGTCAGCTAGCAGAGGGATCAGCACATCACAACAGGTACCACACAGCTCAGTGGCTTTCTGTCTCAAATTCAAATGTTCTTGCAAGAACGACAGGATCACTTGGGTATACAGCAGGGCAACTCACCTCACAGTTGAGAGCCTGGAACTGATCCAGCGCATCAGAGAATTGCGTGATTTCGGTAGGACACACATATGTATGGTCCAGAGGCCAGAAGAACAGAACCAAATACTTGCCCTTGTAGTCCTTCAGCGACACCTGAACGGCAAAAGCGAGAGAAGATACGACACAGCATCAGACACTGGATAGAAGATTCGAAGATCAAGCCCCAAGAGCCTGTTCGAACGGTGTACTGCTGTGTGCAGCAGGGTGGGTCTCATAGCAAGGTCGCATGTATCCAGCTATTGCTGTTCGCACCTTGCCGAACTCCTCCTTGCTGCCTGTTGGAAGCAGAGCATCCGTGCTGAAGTCGGGAGCCTGCTGGCCCACAACGGCGTGAGTGACACAGGAAGGCATCTTGCTCTGTGAAAGGCTGCTTCAAGGCTGCTCAGACGGTCAAAGAAAGCTATTAATTATAATAGCTATAGGATAGCGATGCCAATTGCAAGATCCAATTGGATAAGCTACAGCAAATTTCTCGTTCTATCAGCCGGTCTCCGCCGTCTGGCTCTGGCCATTGTGAGCGTGCTGGAAAGCAAACGGCATCTCGCAACACCTTATAATCGCGCAACACTATCGTAAGGCAGCTCTCTGATGTCTACAATCGATTACAGCAGGTGGGACAAGTTCGAAGCCTCATCGGACGAGGAAGATCAGCAGGGCAACAACAAGCCAGTAGTCACACGCTTGAACGAGCCTACCTCTGTCACATGGGGTGGCAACTCAGCTGAGCAAGCGGGGTCCAGTAGCGGCGTGTCTGTGAAGGCGGAAGCTAGCGATCAGCAGCCAGCTGAAAAGAAGCAGCGTATCGTGGAGCTCAAGGACTCACTGGCAGAGCTCACGAAGAATGGTGCAGCAGTGAGAGATGACATCGGTACCCTGCTCTATCTTTGGCGGCAGGGTAGATACGATGTGCAGCTCACTGTCCTGGCGGCTCCAAGCACAAAAGCGAATCAGGTCAGCTCAAGAGCCTGTACACCAGTAATTCAACATCAGTCGCTTGACCTCTCACACCCTTTCCTTTTCTTTTTCACTGATTTACAGGTCGTAGTTGAGACGCCAGCTGATCCTACTGCAGATCTGCTCCAAGGCAGCAGCAAACCGCTGCAGCTAGCTTCACGACTCAAGGTACGTAACTGCACAGCGGTATCATAGTAACTCATTCTGCCACGCATGTTCAGCTGTAATGTACTCCTTCTGTCATTGCGCGCAGGTGGTTGCTGCCGGGCGTACACTGCTGGAAGGCGAGCTGACGCACTCTGTGAAACTGGAAGAAGCAGACGAGCCATGTGACTGGGCACTCTCAGACTTGCCAACGCTGCCCTGTGATGAGCACCTGCAAGATGGTGCAACGCGACGAGCAATCACAATCACGCTTTTCAAACACAGTCCCATACCAGGTGCAGCAGTCTGGTGGAAATCAGCACTGAAAGGCGGGCCTGAGATTGATGTGACAAAGATTGCTGAAAGGAACACAGGAGGTGCTACTGCAGCTGGCAAGGGTACATTTGCAGACAACTGGCAGCAGGCTCAAGACATGTTCAAGCACCGCGTTGCTACACTGAAAGCAAACAGGACAGAAGTCGACATCAGTTGAGGGGCTGGTCAGCAGATGCGGCTGATGCGTACATACACGTGAAAGCATCCCGAGATGTGAGCTGATGTCATAGCGATCTTCCAGCAGCAAGGCTGCAAGACTGAGTCTATAAATCTAGCGCATCGTGCACTAGCAGCTGAATGGCAATTGTTGAAATTTTACTTGAGAGAAACAGATGCGTGGTAGGCAAGGCTGACGCATTCAGGGTTGACCACTACGAGGTGATCAGGCACAAGCCATATGACGATCTGTGTAACCGAGGGTATACAAGCACTGACCAGCAATGCACGCTTCACTCATGCTGAAAAGCCACGCATTCATTGTCGCCTCACGCATTTTCAAGAGGGCATAAGTCCAGTCTTGCATGTGACACCAGAAGCAGCTGCAGTAAGGCTAGAGCATTGGATCAAGAAACGCAAGACGTTTGACACTTTCTTCCAATAATGCAACGTGCGACGTGTATGGTGATGCTTTGTTTGAACTTGCGAGTGATCTTTCTGCTGTCTGGTGGTTCCTCTTGTTGACTGTGTAGCTGTCGCGCATTCGCTCTCGTTTGCAACATTGCCGTAATCACGCATGATCATTCACTTTGCCTCGTACTGGTGCATAGAACTTGCTCGTCAATTCTTCAAGATTTACGTCGATTGCATCGAGAAATGTGCAGACGAATGTTGGAGTGCCTATCCCTCTCTTGCATGACACGTGTAAGCCCAAGTGCACCGTCAATCTGCTGATGTAAATATGCCAATGGCAGTTGCTGCTGCTTTTTTTGAGAATGTGTCGCCCTGAGCCTGAAGCTATCCTTCTGATGGCAGCGCCTTTGTCATGTTGGACGATATCAAACGCTTGTGAATTCCTCAACCTATTGCGCAGCGTAATGCGCAACATAGTGTGCAGTGTTGCAGTGTACTTAGTCTGCACTAAGCAAAGCTCTCAGTTGCAATGTACATGAGTGTGTGCCAATTGTGTGAAGCTTGTGATGA